>JAJPUD010003006.1:179584-196224 GCA_023553655.1 Myrmecobius fasciatus
AAAAAATATGTCGTTAACCTGAGTTCATCTAAATCATTTGAGCCTTCTCAAATTTCTAATCTTAAATTAACCTCTCTGAGAGGTATGAAAAGCATGCTCAATAACATTTGTTGCATTTTTTTGGTCTAAAAAATATAAACAGCTTTTAAAAACATCATAATTGTAAAAGAATAGATATTCAAAGAATAAAGAAAAATATGAACATCTTATCCTTTAGTTTATTCATCTTTTCAGCTTGAGTTGCTGAAAGTTTTCTTTGTTTTTGTTTTATTTTATCAGGGTCAGGATAAGATCTTCTTGTGTCATTTAAGTTCTTGCCATAACCTCAATCCTTCTGGGGTTAGGTACCCTCAGGTTTTGAAATTCAGAGTGTTAGATCTTCAAGGTCCTCTATCATATCTTAGAGCAAACTATGTGGGCCTTGGAACCTCAGAGGTATCAGAGTCTGACCCATTTGACTAATTACTACAGATGCCATAGTTCCCAAGTAACCCCAGCTATGTGCTTACAACAACTCAAGGCCTACAAATAACCCTAAAGGCTACAGATATTTCTATCCCTTCTTAGATCCTTTTGGGAAGCTATGGGTTTGTGTGCCTATGCTATTACTCACTTTGCAGGTAGCTCAATTTCCTATTTCCTATGGACTGCTGACTGACTTTTTGTGAAGTGTTCTATGTTATAGTTCATTTACTCTAGTTTTTTAATGGATTTCTCAATTGTTATTTAGTGTGGAATAATTTACAAGATTTTGCTTGAACAGGTATGTAGAAATTTGCTATTTTTTTCTCTGTTCAGGGTAACAATCTTGACTTTAAATTCTAATTTTATTTTCTTAATGGAAAATATAATTTGTCTCATGTTATGAAACAATGTATTTAATAACCATTTTAGTGATCAAGAAAAAAGTATGCATCAAAAGAAGTAGAATCATCTTTCAAATGTTTACTTAAGCACAATTAACATTCCAAAACTTGATTTCAGCAAGAAAAAAAAAAGGATTTTTATGAGATAGAGTTGAGGAAAGGGTTCATCCAAAGCTAGAAAGGGAAGCCAATACAAAGGCACTGAGATGGGAGTTAAAATAATTAAATTGTTGGGTTTGGGAGGATCATTGCACAACCAGTTCTAAATGTCTAGAAGCTAGGTAGAAACTAAAGTGTGGAATTTAGGAGAGATGTTCGTATAAAGCCATTTCCAGAGATGAGGATAAAAGAAGTGAGAATGGGTAGGAGAAAGAGCAGTTTCGAAGAAGTTCAAAGCCTAGAAACTATGCAAGAGATTCAGAAGTGAGAAGATGAAGAAAGCAAATGTGACTCTTACTTGGATGCTACAAGTGAAGAAAAGAATTATAGAACATTAACTTGAGGGGCCAGATCTGGAAGTTGAAGTTTATTTGGTTATTTTGTGTTTTAAGTAAGAGCAAAAAGTATATTTGAAGACAAAGGGGAAAAATACATAGAGGACTAGTGATTTCAATAAGTGGAATGACTGAGTCAAAGACTAAATGAGGCCTTTTGCTGGTAGGTATAGTAAGGAATTCTATGAGCATGGGTTCCATAAAACTATAGGGAGAGCCTTCAAAATGACATGTGTTGAGTAACAATTCTGGATGACAGGGATTAGTAAAATTTTGGGGATTTATTAGTAAATAAATCTAGGAGAGTTTGTTAACCATAGGCAGGAAGTCTACTGAGTAAAAAGGAATTTGTAGAAAGAATGCTGTTGCAATTGAGACTTCACAAATCAGACATCCTAGGGGAATCTTGAAGGGTTTTTTGTAGCTAGGAAGGAGTAATGATTTTGCCAAAGGGGAAAGTCAGATGTTGTGATTATTCTTATTTTATAATTGAGATTTATAGAGCTTAATAAAATCACCAATCATAATGCTAGTAATCCAAAATAATAACTGGCACTTATATAATACTCTTTTGCAAAGTACTTGCCATAATCTTCTTTAATCATGACAACAGCCTGTGAGATAAATCTTATAGTTTTATTTTTCCCATTTTATAGATGAGGAAACTAAGATTTACAAAGGCTAAATGACATGTCCAGTTCACTTCGTTACCAAATGTTAGAAGCATGGTTTAAAATGGTTGTTCTCACCACTCTGCCTCCTTCAAAGCTGAGTGACTTGTGTATCTTCTCAGAGCTTCATCCAGGTCTTTTGATTTCAAGTCTAATTTTTCTTGCTAAATACTGAGCTTAACCTCAGATAACAAATCCTTCAAGTTTCTTTCTGGTAGGATATCCTTAGTCCTTTTCTCCTATTTGTGAGGTTCATCTGAGATATTTCTAAAGACTTAATGCAATGCCTCACATGCGTTGTTTTTCTGTCATTTTAGCCATGATAATTCTTTGTGACCCCATTTTAAGAGCTATACAAGTGGGGAAGGAGAAGTAAAATGGCAATTAACATTCATATAGTGTCTAGACAAAGTCAAAACATTAAGGGAAGCTAGTTGGTACAGCAGTAGATAGAGTACCTAAATTTGTAGTGAGAAAAATCTGAGTTCAAATCCAGCCTCAGACACTTATTAATCGTGTGATTTTGTCCAAGTTTTTTCATCTGGAAAATAGGGATAATAATATCAGCTAATTCACACACATTATCATATGTGCCAAAATGAAACTATACGCTAAGAATTTTGTTTTGCATTGACAGGGACAGTTTATGGGAATAAGGAGGTATGTGAAATCCCACTTTACCCTGGCAAAATCACAATTCCAGTACCATATCTAGTTACAGTTTAAGAAGAAGAACATCATCAATAAATTGAAGTATTATTGTATTGTAAGAAATGAGGAAATGAATATTTTCAAATAGACATACAAAGCATTATATAAGAGTGAAATTAGCAGAAAGAAGTAGAACAATTTATACAACAGTAACAATACTGAAAAAAAAAACAAATAATTCTGAAAGCTATAAAATGCAATGTGCACCGATGATTCCAGAGGATGGATGATAAAACATACAATCTGTTACAGAGATGTTAGATTTTGCAGAATGAGCTATATATTTTTGTATCTAGACAATATGGGAATTTGTTTTCTAAATTATAAGAAATGTGTTTTGTTCTTTCTTTTTCATTGGGGACAAAGGTAGAAGAGAGAAAGAAATACATTTGTTTTCCTTTACTATTTTTTCATCAAGAAATACAACTTCTAAAGATGTGAATTTTTGCATATATTTTTCAGATGATATCACTGTATTATTACTTTTACTTAGCTGTTTTGCTTTATTAAAACAGTCCTCCCTTGAAGCAAACATAATCTGTGGATATAATGTAAAAACTAAACATATCAATAAAATGTAAACTATTGAGCTAAAACAAATAAATAAACTCGAGGGAATATAGAGGGAAACTAAGATATTAAAGGGCCTTAGTTACATATCATAGGGAGATCTATTTGAAAGAACTAGAAATCTGAACCCTGGCTGCCCCCAAGAAAGAATAAATGTATTTTACTTCCCCAGGAGGAAGAAGCACAAGGAATGGGTAGAAGTTGCAAAGAAGCATTTAAGCTCAATGTAGTAAGAAAAAAAATTCCTAACAATTAGAGCTACTTAACACTTGTCTGTAAATTTCCAGGAGGTGGTGAGTATATCCCTCATGGCAGACCTTCAAACAAAAAGCTGGAAGGTACTTGGCAGGTATAATATCTTGTAATTAAGATTCCTCAGTCATGGCTCAGATCAGATAGCCTCTAAGGTCCTTTCCAACTCTAAATTCTATGATTTTTAGTGCATTTCAGTATAATCAAAGACTCAGAAGATAGAAGCCTGGATTTTAGCAACTATAAATAAGCCACTTTGGATAGAATACATCTAAAGAGAAATGATGTGAGAATAAAACCATAAGACAGGAACCAGATTATGAAGATCTTTGAAGGATAACCTGAGGAGTTTCTATTTTCTTCCATATAATAGGTACTCATCAAATGCTCTTGAGCAAAAGGAGCAGGGAAGATAATCTGAACAGATCTATACTTTAGGAAAATTGCATTGACAATAATATTGGAAAGGGAAATGTAGAAACTGGTAGATCATTTAAGTGTCATATGGCAAATGTCCAGGCCAGTGTGCTAAACTACTGAAGTAGATTCATAGTCATATGAGCAGTCAGAATAATATGGATATAAAGCCAATAACAAGAAAACCCCTAGTACATCAAAAATCAACATACTGTGACTGTTATCTGTACTTCTGTTCTCAATCTAACATCTTGTTTACTATGCTCATTGGGTACTGTTACCACATCAGAAGGGCCTTTGAAAAACCAATAATTAACCTTAACGAGCAAAGAATAAATACAAGCATTTTTTTCTACTTTGTTATTACCAAGAAATAGCATTCCAATGAGCTAATGGCTTATAAAGACAATAAGAGTCGATCCTTCAGGTTTAGAATAGGAAGAAGAAATTACTCTCCATAGGTTTAGAATAAAAGTATAAATACAAAGTGCTTCAAGTCTAAGTGCAGTTCTAAGCTTTAATAGATTATCTTTCATCTTTAGTGGCTTAAAATGAACTTAGACATTTGGGAAACACTATATATTCACAGTTTTAAATTTTATTCTAAATTGGTAAAAAAAAATAGAGAATAGATATATACAATAATTGTTCTCCAGTTTTTCTGATGTTTCCAACTCCTTATGACCCCATATAGAGTTTTTTTGGCAGAAATATTGCTGTCATTCATCATTTCCTTCTTCAGTGAATTAAGGGAAAGAGAAGTTAAGTGACTTTTTCTATACAGCCAGTGAGTATCTGAGGCCAGATTTAAACTCAAGTCTTCCTGACTCTGACTGAGCCACCAACCTATCTCCATTTAACAATGGTAGATGAATATAAAAGGGAGGATATGTCACCACTAGATTGTCCATCCCAAATGAATGATCTACTGCTTTTAATTGAAATGGGTGAGAGATTCAAATATTAATCAGGCATCTACCATAACACACACTCACATACACACACAAGTTCTATGAATATATTTATAAAACACTCTTTATGGAATACAGACAAAAACTGGAGGAAAGTTAATTGAAAATGAATAAGTCAATAAAACATGATAAAAATGATAACACTGCACAAATTGATTTACTTATTCACTGTCATCACAATGAAACCGCCAAAGGATTACTATGGAGAACTAGAAAATATAATAATGAAATTCATCTGGAAGAATAAAAGTTCAAGAATATTTGGGAAAATAATGAAAGAAGTTGGAAAGAAGAACAGAGCTGGAACTCTAACCATAAAATAATTTGGTACTAAGTTTAAAAAATAGCATGATCAATCAGTAGAAGATATTAGATATACAATATATAGAAGCAGATGAATCTATTTATCTAATGTTTGATAAACTCCCAAATCCTAACTATCGGAGTAACACGATTCTGGATTCTGGGACCTTGAGGGCAAGGGCCACCAAACCAACAGACCTGTTTCCAGTGTAATCCCCAGTCATATTTGAAGGAAGAAATCATTGTAGAGATGCTCATCTTACTTATCACTGCTAGAAATTGCTGAATTCCTACAAAAGGCAAGTGGGCACAGAAGCATTGGGAATACTAGTAGTTTTCATTTTTGCTACCTTTTCTTTTTAATTGGAAGGTAATGGAAGTGAAGGGATATAATTTTTTTTTACAGGAAAATAAATTAATATTGGGAGAAAATGTTTTGGACATTTAGTCCAGGAATTCTTAAACTTTTTTCCACTAGTGACTTCTTTTGTTGCCAAGAAATTGCTATGCAACCTCAGGCAAAATATATATATATAAAATAGATATACAAATCAAACATTTATTGATAATAAATCATAAAGAAATTTATTTCAAACAATTCTTTGGTATACATATATTTTTTCATTAAAGATGAAAGAATGTGCATATTATTGAAATGGATATGCTTGTTTATTTTTACATAAAGAATTAAAGCTTGGTGGAATATTTGGTACCTTTCACTTGGTCAATTTTCACATTCAGGGAGAGGGGGTGGGGAGTTGAGGGTGGGGAAGAGGCATGTCAATATAATCAGTAAGCTTTGATTGAGTTTACCTTTGACAAAGTTAAATCACCACCAAAAAAGGAGGACAGAAAATATCCATGGTATTAAGCTAGTAAACATCATTTGCAAAGGTTCAATATACTTTTTTTTCTCCCTTCTTCTTAAAAATATGAATTGTACATATGTAAACCCATGGCTAACTACCCTAGGATCTAGGGTTCTCTGAACTTGTTTTAGTCTTAGGGAATTCTCAAAAATCATAGTTATTTGATTCATTTCCCCCCTCAGAGAAATGTAGCTAAATAGGGAAATAAAAGGAATATATCCCAAATGGAGTTTGTGGGTACAATGGTTTCCAACTCTCATGCAGGCACTCAATATTAAAAAATGAGCATAAATTGCAGATATAGAACAAGCTTTATTTTATCCTTAGAACATACAAAGATACAAAGAAGTCATAGTAACCTATAAACAATATAATTCTCCCTCCTTAATTGTAACTCCTTTAAGGGTCTACCCAGTCCCCCAGCCTCAGAGTGCCACCCTGTGGTTTGAACTTTCCTCAGATGGGAAGCAAATTTTGAGTGTTAAAGAGATAGTAATTCTTCCACATTCCAGTTAGTTTCAAATCCAGCCCAGATAATTCTCCTTATTGATTCCTATCCTAGCTAGCCAAAAGATAGCAAGAAAACTATATTGTCTAACCTCCATTTCAAATTCCTAATACAGTAAATATTTAAATAGTCAGTCAGCCAATAACTATTAAGTGTCTAAAAATGCCAAGAACTGGGAACACAAAGGTAAATGAGAACCTTTACCCTTGGGATGCTCACAATTTGATGGGAAAAGATAACATGCAAATAACTATGTACAAATGAGCTATATACCAAATAAAAAAGAAAATAATCAATGGAGGAGAAAGATCTAGAAATTAACAGGCTTTGGGGAAAAGCTTCCTATTGAAGATTTTAGCTGGTACTAGAAAGAAGACAAAAGGATGAAATAAAAAGAGAGAAAATTCCAGACATGGGGATAGCCATTGAATATGCCCAGACCTGAGACATGTAGTATCATGTTCAAGGGACAATAAAGAGGTCAGTGTTGTTATATCAAAGAATAGGTTGGTATGGATTTAGATATCAGAATATTGGAAGGGGAAGGGTGGATCATGAAGGATTTTGAAAGCAAAACAGAAGACTTTCTATTTGATTGAAAATGGATATCATGGCAGGATCAGAGCTTTAGGAGAATCTCTCTGGTGGCCTAATGGATGATGGACTGGAGTAAAGAATGACTTGCAGCATTCAGACCAAGCAGAAGGCTATTGCAAAAGTCCTGATGTGATCAGATGAGATACTGCATTTGAGTGGTGACAGTATTAGAGAAAAGAAGAGATCATATTCAAGAGATTTTGCAATTGTTTGCTTCTGCAACAATTTGGATATGGAAATGATTACACTTACTTTGTTAGCCTGGAGGACTAGGAGGATGGTAGTATCATAAAAAATAATAGGAAAGTTTAGGGGGCATTTGGGGGAAAATAGGTATCTACAGGACAAGTAGCATTTCTAAAACCTAGATGAGACAGTCTCAAGAAGAGTATGATTTACAGTTACCTGCAGAGAGATGAAGGAGGAGGAAAACTGATAAAAGGCTGTCAGATTTGGCTTTTAAGCTATCATTGTTAGATGATTCAGACTAGTTCCAATGGTCTTGTGATGAAGAGAACCATCTACACCCAGAGAGAGGACTGTGGGAACTGAGTGTGGTTCACAACATAACATTTTCATTCTTTTTGTTGTTTGCCTGCATTTTATTTTCTCTCTCATTTTTTCTGGTTTGATTTGATTTTTTTGTGCAGCAAGGTAATTGTAGGAAGATGTATGCATATATTAGATTTAAAATATATTTCTATCATGTTTAACATATATTGGACAACTTGACAAATCAGGGAAGGAATAGGAGAAGGGATGGAATTGGAACACAAGGTTTTGCAAGGGTTAATGTTAAAGAATTATCCATGTATATGTTTTGAAAAATAAAAAGATTTAATAAAGAAGAAATAAAAAGGTATCATTGGTATCTCCGGAGAAAAGTTTTGGATTGAATAGGGTCAGAAACCAAATTGTAGAATTAAGAATGGAGGCATATGCTGTATATGGCCTTCTCAAGTTCAGTCACAAAAGGTTGGCGATATGACAATAATTAGTGGAATCCAAAGAATCAAGTGAGAATTTTTTAAGGGAAAGGAGACATAGACATGTTTGTATCCAGGAAAGAAGAAGCCAGTAGACAGGGAGAGACTGAAGATTAGTAAGAGATCAGGAGTGATATAGAGACAATATACTGGGAGAGATGGGATAAAATGGGATCACTTGTGCAATTAGGATTTCCTTTAGTAAGGAGAAGGGCTACCTCTTCATGTGAGACAGGCTTAAGTAAGAGATAAGCAAAGACATCTAAATGACATGAGATGAAGAGAAGTGGAGAAGAGATAGCTCTCAGTAAACAGTGAATGACCTCAATTTTTTCAGGAGTATATCAGGGAAAGTCCTCAGTTGAGAAGGTGAGGGCTGAGGAAGCTTTAGGAAGTTTAAGAAGAGGTGAAAATGTTTTGGAGGGCTGTGTGGGACATGGGACAGTGAGTTACTTAGGGAGTTGTATAAGGATAGCTTATCAACAATCCTTTCATATAATGAAAAAAATCATTCAAGGGAGATACCACAAGTTCCTTAGTTATAAGAAGCAAATGTTTATTGAAATGAATATGTTGAAACAATTTTATTATTATTATCTAACCTGCCTATACCTGAAGATGAGCTTTTTTTTCAGCATGAATGGGGTTACATAGTTGATATATAGCCAGTTCGTGTTATATGAAATAAATTTACCAATATTCAGATGGCTATGTCACTCTATCCATACAATACAAAGAAATCAAACTAATCCACGCCCATCCATCTTGTCTTTGTTCCTAATTAGTGTGTTATGGAAGTCCATCCAAAATAGACTTTTCATGCCTTGTCTTGCAATGGTAAGGATACACTGTTTATAGAGAGTATTCATCCTTTAGTTTCACACATAACAAATCTATTATTTTCTTTTTCAATCATATGGCATCCTTTACTCAAGTTTTTCTTTGTAGTTCCTTTATATTGTATTATATTCTATAGCGAGCTCACACTACGAGTCTTTCCATTTGTCTGAATGATTCTCATTTTTAACATTTATAAGACAACAATGTTTCATGATTTGTAACCACACCACAACACTAATTAGAATACAAATATTAAATAAACAGGCCTTTATCCTAAGGAAAAATTTGGGTTCACTGAAGGCAATGTGAAATTTCTCAAACAGAACTAGCCCACATGCCTCCTTCTGCTTAATTCTAGACCAACTCATCTTTAACTTATAATATTTGTACAAGGTATCTATTTATATAGAGAGGCATGCATAGATTGACCAATAGATAGATATACATATATGTAAACATGCATATATACATATGAAGAGACAAACAAAAACAAAGACAGAAATAATAATTCTTTAAGTGAAAGATATAACCCTTGATCGATCAACTGATCTATCAATCTACCTATTTATCTATCCATTTATCTATCTGTCTCTATCTATCAACACAAAAAAAAAATCACTATGTCACTATGTTCTGGATATGCCAAGTGAATTAATAATTAATATAAATTACCTTAAATTTTACCTTAATTACCTTAATATAAAAATAACCATAACAATAAAAATACCAACTTTATACTGAACAAATTCATATGTAATATATATGAGTAATTTATAATTCATTTATTTAGGTAAATAATACATATAAACAATGACAATTTACTATATATATCTCGATAAACATTTAACAGATTCCTAATAAGCAAACTTAATTTCAAGAATGAATGACAACAACCAACCAACCATAAGCAAGGAACTTAAATGGCATTTACCTTGCGTGTTCCCATTTTATTATTGTTCAGTCGTTTCAGTTGTATCTTACTCTTTGTGACTACATTTGGTGTTTTCTTAGCAAGGATACTGGAATGGTTTGCCATTTTCTTTTCCCAATCATTTTATATATGAGGAACAGGGTTAAGTGATTTGCCCAGGGTCACACATCTAATTCACGTACTATGTGCAATAAATTCCTTGGCACTCCAGAGTATTAGCAAATGTTCACAGTAGCTCAAACAAGAGATACCAAAAGCACAAAAAACCTTGAGTTCTAAGCCTTATTTTCACCTAAGCTTCTTGTAAACATTCAAATAGTGATTTGTCAAAGACTTGACTGTTCAGATTAAGTCTAATAACTAAAGCCATCTCTTCAGCCTGACTAACACTGAATTCATAATTGAACCAGAGGCAGTTTGGTAGAGTAGTGAATATAGAACTGAATCTGTCACAAAGAAATCAGTTCAAATTTTGGCTCAATACTTTCTAGTTGTATGATACTGAATAAGTCATTTAAACTCTCAGTCTCAATTTCTTTATCTGTAAAATGGGAATAATAGCTCCTATGTTCCAGGGCTGCTATAAAGATCAAATGAAATAATGTAAAGTATTTTGTTAACTAACCATAAAGTACTCTACAAATTGTCATCATCATTATCATCATCATTTTCATTATTAATCAAATAATTTTGGAGGTGAAAGAAATCAAAGATTATATGCTCCAATGTATCCCAAGATGCCAGTTTACAAATAATGAACCTTAAGCCCAGAGTGTTTTGCTATAAGTTTACAAAACTAAAGGCAGAGCCAGAAGTAGAACCCAGATCTCCTGATTCCCAATTTCGTTCTTTCATGAGATCAAAAAGCAGTGAAAATTCAAAAAGATTAGTTTATCCATAATCAATGCCACATTAACAAATCTATACAAAATCAATTGTCCCCTTTTATTTTAGAAGGAGTTTTGGGGGGAGTTTTTTGTCTTGCTTTCATTTTACTGTATATCGTCTTATAACATTCAGGTTTTGGGATTTTTTATTTTTTGTTTTTTGGGGGTTTTTTTGCTGATGCAATTGAGGTTAAGTGACTTTGCTTGGGTCACACAGATAGTAAGCATTAAGTGTCTGAGGCTGGATTTGAACTCAGGTCTTCCTGACTTCAGAGCTGGTGCTCTATCTATTGAACCATCTAGGTGCCCCAACATTCAGGTTTTTATAAACATGTCATATTAGGCTATTCATATTTTGAGTATCTATGCTTTTAGGTGACACCATTATCAAATACAATTCTACAAAATAAGTCAGATTGAAATGAGGCACTACCATAATCGATTTAACTTTGAGCTTTTTTTGCTTTTCTTTTTGCCTAAGGAATACTGAAATAAAATAAATGCATTATAACATTTCACATATAGTTTATTTTCAATATGCTTTTAGGAAAAAATCCTTTATATTACTTAAAGCATTATGTGGATATGAGTTGACATTATATTCCTTTTAAGAGAAGATAAGTGTTTATCTTTGAGAGAGAGGAAATATGGTATAGATCAGTAGTTCCCAACTTTTTTGGCATATAAGAACCTTTTTAATGTCCTAGACCTGAAAATGGTAGATTTTTTTTAGTAAAATCACATAATAGCAAAATGACAATGCTTGATACACAAATGAATTTGAGATTCTCTCACAAAAACTCCACAATTCCTATGGAACCATTTATAGAATGGAAAGCATTTGAAATTCATTGTTTCTAAAAGGCAATGATTTCTTAATCCCAAATTAAGAATAGCTTTCTAGGTGTCAAGTTAAATAAAAAGCTATAGGTAAACCATACTTCATTCATATGTATAAGGATGCCTCAAACAAGGTAAAAATGAAAAGTACTTCTTTCACAGAAAGCCAAATCTATTTCAAAATGACCATTGCCTTTTAAGACAACCCTTCCTTGCAAAGTGGTTTGCAGGCTTTAGAAGAGACAAAAGCAAACAATTCTTATTCTAATAGGATAAAGGTTAAGTATAATACTATATGACCCCATCAACTACTGACATTCATGCCATGTTATTGTTAGTGTTGCATGTTAAGCTAGCAAATTTTCAATGAACTTGTGTTGGCTTTACCACAGACACAGATGTTAGGCGGACTCCTTTGTTCATAAGGTTCTCATTATTAACTCAAACCAAGTTGAATATTTGACTGAAGGAAAGGACCATATCATTGTTTTCAGATTTCACTCTATGACTTAACTGGACTACATCTGCCAGTTTTAGAAATACCAAGTACTTCTTGGCGCCAGCCCTGGCGTCTTGCTCTATGACTACCACCCTAAATGTTTCAGCTTGAGGAAGTCTCCTCACCATCAAAACAATTTAATAAAAACTTAAATTGTGATTAAGAGTTACTCATCAATTGACAAAATATACCAAAATTGTGCTGTTTATGAATTATTTCACATAATATTTTAAGTCCAGCAAAGAGAATTCATGTTTAAAACAGAGTAATCTAGAAAGCCAGTAAAATATTTTCATGATTTATAAGTCTGTGCTGTACTTGAAACCATATTTATTTAATAGGTAGGCTGGCACTCCACTGGACAGTCCAATCTGTTTTAAATCTATTCTGAGCCTTCGGGTAGCTTAAGGGACTTTCTGACTATAAATTTAATTCCTCTCTTCACCTTTGCGCACTGATATCCTTTAGCATGGATATGATGGAGATAGGCAAAGAAATGCTTAGTTTTTAATATGTATAATTATAGGTTAAAAGCCAATTATAAATACAATAAAGGCAAAACCCTTTAGAATTTATAAATGTGATTTTAACACTAAACATAGAAACTATTTTATAAACCCAATTAAAGATTTAAGTTAAAAAAACAACATAAAAGAAATTACAAAAGGTCATGAAATTACTGTTTCCATGTGTGTGAATCACCAGCAATAATATAAGGTGGGTAATATTGAGAAACCATCTGTGATACTTGTTTGAAAGAGTACTCTATTCTTACAATAGCAAAAAGGCAAGAAGCTTGCATTATGCCCATCTCTTGAGTACTGGGTAAATGCAGCCAGGTTCTCAATATAAAAAGCTATGAAAATTCCCCCACAGTTATAAAGAATAATTTTCCTTTGCTGACTATGAGTCACTTCTCCTTTAATTCTACAGAAGGATTTCCAATTCATATCATAAAATTTTAGAATTGAATGGGACATTAGAGGTCATTTAGTTCAATCCTCTCTCCAGTGCTGGAATCCCTTTTCAACATTCCTGATAAAATCCAGCAATGGCTTAAACATTTCCAGGGATGGAAAACTCACTACACTTCAGGATTTGTTCCATTGATGTATAGCTCTAAATATTAGAAAGCTCTTCCTGATATCAAGTCAAAACATATATTCCTATAAATCCCGCCCTTTTGCTTTCATTCTATTCTTGAAAACACATGAGAACAATTTCACTGAGGTCCCATCTTCCCTATATTCTCTTTTACATGAGAGTCTTTCAAATATTTGAAGACATGCTACTCTCTTTTTTCTCTAGACTAACATCCTTAGTTCTGTCAACCATTTCTCTTGCTGCATGGCTTTTAGATCCTTCAATATTCTTGATTTCTTCCTCTAAATATCACTTGCAAAGTATGAAAATCATGGGAAACAAAACTGAATTTAATAATATTTATGCTGCCTTGGATTAGTGCAGAGAAAAGTGAAATTATTTCTCCTCTTCCTCTGTCCATCTCTTTTCCCCTCTTTTTTAAAACAATCATGATAAAGGATGAGAATCTGGCACTTTGCAAGTTAAAGACATTGAAGTTCAACACACTACCCACAAACACACACACACATAGATATAACTGACAAAAATAGAAAAAGGGGGAAAAGCCCACCATGAGGAAAGAAAGTTAATACCATTTATCAGAAATGTGTAACTACATATTCCAATAATATTAATGAGAAATATATAGAGAGGTTAGCTAATATATAATAAAAATGATACTATCAATCCTGACAAGCTACTTTAAAGTTGAATTTATCTGTACTTACCATGCTGTATGTCTTTCATATCTAAATGAAGGCTTGACATTAGTATTCCAACTGCTTGTGATCTTTTGTTGCTTAATAACTTGACAACCTGCTCAAGACAGAAAAAGAAGAAAAAAAGTTAATGGGCACACAATCTAGCAAAGAAACAATTTTGTCCGAGTGCTTAAAATGTGAAGGACTCACTGTCATATGTTATATGAAGGACTCATTGTCATATGTTATATTTAGAAAGAGTTGCTGTATTTAAGACCATTACAAACACATACACACACATATATATAACAGCAATTTATTAGTAGTCTCAGTTTCATAAATTCTACCTACTCTCTCAAGAGATTGGATGATCAAGTATCATCCCAATCATTTGGATAATTGCTTTATTCTCCAGGATGTCAATTATTATTCATGCTGGATTGATGTCTGAGATAGTAATAAAAAGTTCCTTTTTAAATGTGGACATTTGTAACATAAGACAAGTCAGCAAGAAAAATGTCCCATCAAGTGTTGTCTTATGACTTTTCCCTCAGAGCAGATTTAGACTCCATTTTATGCAATATTTTCAAAAATTTTGCTGTTTGCTGGCAGTGCCACTATTTTTGTACTCTTCATACATTGTAGACTAAAACTTTCCAGAGAAATAATAAGAGTTCCATCTACCACACCAATGGCTATATCAGGTTTCAAAATTCTTCACTAAGAACCCCACATAATTTTCCTAAAAAAGTAATGAAGGAATCTCTATAGAGAAAAAAAAGGTGCACATGTGCATTTGTATGTATGTATATGTATATATATAAATACACAATGTAAATATGTAAATAATTTATATAGGAAATTATATATTTTCATATTATATATATATGCTTTTCATCAATATATTCAATTATAAGTTTCCTCTATCCCAGAAGCAAGCCATCACTTCAAGTTTTTACTAACTCTCTGATGTTTTGTTTTACAGCTGCTTAGAAAAACACTTGGGGGAAAGAAAAACAGTTAAGATCAAATTACCAGAAGTGACAGCTGCCTTAACAGCTATCATAATTGCCCACCAAGCTTTACTTTTTTTGGTTGAAATTGGGTCAATCAGAGAACTAATAAAATAATCTTAGCCATCTGTCATACAAAGTCACAAAGCGAAACAATATTTGTAATTGCAATAATAGCTTTCGTGGTTCCCATGAGGGGTTATAAAGAAAGAAAAAAATTCAGAATGATCAACCACAACACCATAACCCTTTTGTGAAACTTAAGGTTAAAAAGCCTCTTCTGGCAAAGGGACAATGTTCCACAGTATATCTCTCCCTTTATGCAGATTTTGCTGTAGTAAATGGAGCAGAGTGAAGCACAAATCTATGGCAAACTCTTTCTTTTTGGCTTTTTTGCAAATGTAATTAAATTTCTGAGTTTCACTGAGGAAGTTGTTACTAACTTTTATGAACTACTTGAGTTTGAAGCCACTAGGTCTACCAAAGCTATCCTATTAAAAAAAATCCTTTCCTTTCATGAAAATCTAACTTCAGAAAAACAGAACATAATTTTTTTCTGGAAAATTTCTCTAACTTTAAAAGAACAGTATCTTCATTCTTATTTACTTTGCCAAAGCAATTTAATCAAAATCTAAAGGTAATATATATATATATATATATATATATATATATGTTTTTAAAGCCCTCCCCCCCCACGAGACCTTTAATTTGAGAAATTTCAACTGAGGCACTCTAAATTAGTACTCATAGCTCATTCCACTTT
The DNA here is from genome assembly GCA_023553655.1 of Myrmecobius fasciatus. Lineage (NCBI taxonomy): Eukaryota > Metazoa > Chordata > Mammalia > Dasyuromorphia > Myrmecobiidae > Myrmecobius > Myrmecobius fasciatus. Next base: position 195,357 of record JAJPUD010003006.1, read on the forward strand.
ATATCTCCCATATAACATTTCAACACAAATATACACATTAATGCATATCTTAGATGTAGTACTTTAGACGTTCAATGTCTCTGTAAGTGAGGTCCAAATTATTCTAGGTGGGAAAACTTGGGCAGTATCATATAATGTGATATGATGGCTATAAAGAAAATTGAAGGTTCTTATTTTGCTTTGTTATATTGTGTTTTAAGCTAAAAGTTTTAGATACCTCTGTTATTGACCTTATTGTTCCTATTTTTTGTTGCTCAATTGTATTTGACTCTTTAAGACCCCATTTGGGGTTTTCTTGGCAGAAATACCAGAGTGGTTTGCCATTTCCTTCTACATATCATTTTATAGGTAAATAACTGAGTCAGAGTTAAATGGCTTGGCCAGAATTAAACAGCTAGTATCTGAGGCCAGATTCAAAGTCAGGAAGATGAGGCTTTCTGACTTCAGGTTCAGCATTCTCTCCACTACACCACTTAGCTGCCCAATTGTTCCTGTTTGTGAATAACATAATAAGCAGAGGTGAGAACAGTGAAGGGTATATATGTATATATACATATGTGTATATGTTTATTATTAATTCCCTCAATGGACTAGATAATTTTTTTATAAATATGAGATTAATAAATTACAAAACAAAATTAGCAATAATGTAATTATCATATCTTAAAAATAACTTCCTGCATATTTTAAAGAAACAGCACCCAAATTTTAAATTTAGAAATAATACCAAGATATACTATCTCTTACATAAATGAACATAAACATCAATATCTCATCCATGAATAAATTCCAGAAGTCAATTCTTCCTCAGTGGGTAATTATTTCTTTCTTTTCTTTCTGTTTTCTTTTCTTCCTTCCCTCCCTCCCT
>JAJPUD010003006.1:200706-232414 GCA_023553655.1 Myrmecobius fasciatus
ATAGATAGATAGATAGATAGATAGATAGATAGATAGATAGATAGATAGATGGATGGATGGATGGACGGATATATTGATGGCATTTTGACACATTTCTTTTTTAAGAACTCTATTACCTAAATAAAATTCAAGCTCTTTTCCCTGGAATCACCTATGCTTTGATATAACTACAACTTTCCATTCTTGTCGTTCAATCACGAAGTATTTTTAAAATATGTTCCATGTATCACTATGCTAATTCATATTACTTTCATTCAGCATTCCAAGTTGGGGAACTTGTCACTACCCTGAAAACATGCACATACAGTGTATTCCTGAAAGTACTTCTACCCAGAATATATAATATCTAGACTATTTTCCAGTCAGAATAGTATTTGAAGTAAGAAAAGATACAAAGAAAAGTGAAAATTGTCATAAAGAAGCTTGGAAAAAACCACCATCTAGTAAGACTAAATACCTTGACACCTGAGAATCAAGAGAAAAAGTATCTTCCCTGCTTTTCTCCATCTTCCCCAACTTCTTAATTATATTATTTTGTATTAAATGACTAATTTTTAATTTGTATGCTGCCTTCTGGCATATTAGTAGGCTTTGGCTCAATGAGAATAAGCTGTAGTCCAACAAGAACCACAATTAAAGAAATAGTAATGCTTCCAAAGTAGGAAAATATCAAAACTAAGACTACAGATCTTTAGTGAGAGGAGTAGATATTGCAAATTATCAGCAGTCTGTATTAAAAAGAGAATACAACATGTGGTATTTTGAAGAGCAAAAGGTTATCTCATAGTCTACCTCCACAGTCAAGGAGAACTGCAGTTTTATTTATACCACCAAATGCTCATGTTCATAACATTAAGTCTCGGGACAGGGTGAGCCACAGGCTCTGGCCGGCAGACAAACTTTACTTGCAGTCATCCAACAACATTCCAAGGCCCTCCACAGACAACAAAAGGCATTGACACTGACCATATCCCAGGAATGACATCTCTATTCCAAATGACTGGCACCAGACATTCCTATCCACTTGGGAAGCATTCACTCAAACTTTTTTTTAAATGGCAAAAAGATACAATTTGCTAATTGGAAAAGGGACATCTGATATCTCACAGTAATTAAGAAGGATACAATTGTCTGAAAGAAACCGCATTCCAACCTGTCAGGGTTTTTCTGGCTACTCACTTTGTTCCTGGCCTGTCTCCTTGGCCCAGGTATAAACTCTTGGCTTGCCTCATACTTCACCTCCCCTCTCTGGCCCTGGCTCTGTACCACTCTTAAATGGAACAAAACAACTGCAACATTCTATTAGTTTGCCAATGGACAATGTGGTCACAGAATGTTGATCTTAATTACGTACCATATTTTCCTTAAAACCAAGTTTGGGTGCTTTGGACACTGGTTTAGTTTAAAGAGATTCTTTTGGTTCTGTCCCTAGTTGGTTCCAATTCTTGAATTTATTGGCATTTGACTTTGTTTAACAACTTGGTTTTGATTTTTGTCCTTATTCCATTATTTTAGGTCTCATTGTCCCCCAACTTAAATTCAAGGCTCTATTCAAAGCAAATATGCAAGGTAAAAAAGACTCACATTAGATCAATGTTCCAGATGCACTTTTAACATATTAGCCAATCTTTATATGACTTTTGATAGATATTTTATTTCAATATTCTTCCCACCTTGATTATCTGTCTATGTATCAATATTAATCAAAATTAAACAAGAAACTAAACTTTACATCCTATCATAAACCTGAAACAATTAACATAAATTTATATACAGACAAGTTATGTTTCTACCTTTGTGAATGACTATCCATAGCATAAGAAAATGTATTAACAAATAAGAATTTAGCTTTATATGCTGCTGTATGAGATAGAAGTGCTATTAAACACATTTTACAAATGAGGCAAATGAACCACAAAAAAGATTAGGAAATTTACTCAGCCTCATAAAAGTAGGAAAATATCAAAACTAAGACTTAAACTAAGATATTCTGACTCTAATACCTATGTTCTTTCCACTATACCAGCAATATTTCTATCCATAAGGAATACACAAGGAGTGATGAGGGATTTAAGTCCTACACCTGGCTATTCAGATGATAAAGTAACCATGGCAGTAAATGAGTGGAGAGGTTTCATCATTAGATATTTTTTCCCTCTTCCTTTGTGTCATTATATTTAACAATAAAAGATCTCAGATGAGAAGAGCTGATGCTTTGTTTATATGGTATCTAAAACAATGTAATTACTCCAATACTTATTAAGTATGATGTAAGTACATTTATCATAGCTTTATGTTAAAGTATTATTTCATGTATCTATCTTTAACATTCCTGGTTTGGTAGCTTATGGAATATAGTACAATATATCTTTAGTTCACTATAAAAATATCATCCAAATCTAAATTTTTCAACTTTTAAGAAAAAAAAGGTAACAAAAAAGGAAATGATATTCTTTAGGACATTGGTTATCACCCACACACTGAAACCCAAGTAAGTCTTCAGGTTTCTATATAACCATAGAAAATAAAAAGGCTAAAAGGTGAAACTAAGTATAACTAGCCAGGAAATTTTATATTTCCAACAAGAATGGGAGAAAAACAGAATTTGAAAGCTGTAAGGAACCTCAGCGACCATCTACCCTAATCAATATACAAAAGCAATTCCTCATTCTAGCTAACAAGTGGTTACCCTGTCCAACTCCCCATAGTTCATCTCTTATCCATCTAGTATGCTGTATTGGAAGAGATAGTCTTGTACAACAGGAAGAGTATTGGTTCTGAAATCAGAGTATGTAGGTTCAAAATTTGCTTCCAATATTTGCTACCTATGTGATTTTAGGCAAGTCACTTAACTTCCCTATATCTCAATTTCCTCATTTGAAAAAAAATGTGAAAATTAGACTAGATGGCTTCTGATATCCCTTCCCACTGTAGATCAATGATACTACAATTACATCACTACCTTTTTGCCCACTCTTAAGTGCATAAAAGAAAAGAATTCAAGCTCCAGCAGAAACAAATGTAATATTGAATGAGATGCCCCTACCTGGGTCCCCATTGCTACTTGAACTAAGTAGCACGATATAAAGACTTCTTTGTAAATCACCATGATAACAACAACAATGTTATTAAAAATAAATAGCCCACTTAATGGGGAAGAATGTTATTCTTAAATTTGGGGTAAGACTATCCTAAAATATTAGGCACCATGATAGTATCTATAGGTACTATAGCAACCAAATAATCTTTTTTTTATTAAAGCTTTTTTCTTTTCAAAACATATGCATAGATAAATTTTTCAACACTAACTCTTGCATAGCCTTGTGTTATGAATTTCCCCCTACTTCCAACCATCCCCTCCTCTAGATGGCAATCAATACAATATATGTTATACATGTTAAAATGTGTTAAATTCAATATATATATATATATATATAAACATATTTATACAATTATCTTGCTGCACAAGAAAAATAAGATAAAAAAGGAAAGAAAATGAATAAGAAAACAAAATGCAAGAGAGCAACAACAAAAAGAGTGAGAACGTTATGTTGTGATCCACACACTTAATTCCCACAGTCCTCTCTCTGGGTGTAGATGGCTTTCTTCATCACAAGATCATTGAAAGTGGCCTCAATCATTTCATTGTTGGAAAGAGTCATGTCCATCAGAATTGATTGTCATATGATATTGTTGTTATACCAACCAAATTATCAAGGATTGTTATATTTCATTTTAAGGCAATGTTTACCAGAATCCAGGGCTTATGATTGCAAGAAAAGAAAGCACAATAGAAACATCACCAATATTGGCAACAGAGATTAGAACTTTTGCTTTCTTCATAAAATATGTTAACTTGTCTTCTCTTTAGTTAGTCTAAATTAGAACCTGCCTATCCATCTCCATCTCTGTATGTATGCATGCATGTGTATATACTAGAAATCTAGTTTAAATATATAACTACCTATATGTATTATGTGCTTATGTGCATGTTTATATGCATGTGTGTGAGTGTATGTGTGTATGTGTGTGTGGTGTGTGTACACACCAGGAAGGTTCCTGTTAGATCAAAAAAAGGGCAGTAAGCATATTTCATAATAATTATATCCTTATTCTGATAGATGACTACTGCAGTTTCAAAATATTTTTTTTATTTTTTGCTTTTTGCTGAGGCAATTGGGGTTAAGTGACTTGCCCAGGGTCACACAGCTAGGAAGTGTCTGAGATCAGATTTGAACTCAGGTCCTCCTGACTTCAGGGCTGGTGCTCTAACCACTGTGCCACCTAGCTGCCCCTCAAAATATTTTTAAAAAATAATTTCCTGCATGTGACCCTGGGCGAATCACTTAACCTTTTTTGCCTCAGCAAAAAAGAAAAATAATTTCCTATTTATATTCACACAATAATAAGCAAAAAATATAGTTTTTTTAAGAGATGAGAAAACAACCAAATAAAATGCTTCTCAAATTAAAACTAATTATCACAAATGCCCATCCCCCCTTTAATTTTAATAATACAAAGATATTTAAGTCTCTTCTCTTGAAAATAAAATATGATTTCTAGTCATATGAAAAATGCTCTAAATCACTATTGATTAGAGAAATGCAAATTAAGATAACTCTTAGGGTACCACTACATACCTCTCAGATTGGCTAAGATGACAGGAAAAGACAATGATAAATGTTAGAGGGGATATGGGAAAACTGGAACACTAACATATTATTGGTGGAGTTGTAAGCTGATCCAACCATTCTGGAGAGCAATATGAAACTATGCCCAAAGGGTTATTAGACTGTACCTACCCTTTTATCCAACAGTGTATCGAGTGGGCCTGTATACCAAAGAGATCATAAAAGAGAGAAAAGAACCCACATATGTAAAAATGTTTTTATCAGCCCTTTTTGCAGTGACAAGGAACTGGAAGCTGAGTGGATGCTCATCAGTTGGAGAATATTTGAATAAATTATGTCATGTAAATGTTATGGAATATTATTGTTTTATATAAGAAATGATCAGCAGGATGATTTCAGAGAGGCCTGAAGAGACTTAACATGAACTGATGCTAAGTGAAGTGAGTAGAACCAAGAGAACATTGTACGCAGCAGCGAGATTATTTGATGATCAATTCTGATGGACATGACTCTTTTCAACTGTAAGGTGATTCAGTTCAATGTTTTTTTTTTGATGAAGAGAGCCATCTGCACCCAGAGAGAGGACTGTGGGGACTGAGTAAGGATCACAACATAGTATTTTCACTTTTTTGTTGTTTGCTTGCATTTTGTTTTCTTTTTTCAACATTCACCCTTGCAAAACCTTGTGTTACACTTTGTTTTTTTTCTCTCCTTCTTCCTCCCACCCCTTCCCTAGATGGCAAATAATCCAATATATATTAAAACTGTACAATTTCTATACATATTTCTACAATTATGCTGCACAAGAAAAATCAGTTAAAAAAGAAAAAAACTGATAGTTTGAAATCTTTCCTGATTCTCCTTAAATTCTTTTAAAAAAATAATCTGTATAATATTCAAATGTAATTTTTTATTTAATTATCTTCATACATGTTATTTCCTGTCCTACCCTTCCTCCAGTAGAATATAAACTCTTTATGGACTGTCTTTTTCTTTATATTTCCAACACCTAGGATTGAACCCATATAATAGATGCTTAATAAATAAATAAATTACTATCACAAAATCTCAGATTCTGGAAAAAGGTCTAGAGTAATACATTATAAATATTATAAAATATTTTAATGCAAAAAATATTTAGAAAAAAAATATGTATTAACAATGACCTGTCACAGCATCAAAGCACACATTACAATGTCATTTTAATTCACATTTCAAAGTGAAATCACTCAATGTAAAAATATCTGTTCAGGCAAAATCATGGAATAGAAGAAATTAAAAAAAACAATATTCCTTTCCACACCTTCTAATAACAAGACAGAGAAAAGTTTCTAGATAAAAGACTGTAACATATATACATATATATATGTGCATATAAATATATATGTCCTGATATTTAAGGTTATTTTAAATGCACAAATGTTATTACTCACATTTCTACCAAGGATTTTTCACACATATCTTTTCCTCCCTTCCCATACTATGTTTTCCATCCTTTTTGCAAAGAGAAAACTTGAGGGCTGAGAAGTTAAATAATTTTCAAAGTCAGATTTGTTAACTCACAGATAAATTTTAGAGTAAGGTACAGATTGCTTTATTCCCTGGCCATTATTTCTTTTGAATTACTTTATTTAAGATTTTGTTATACATCATTTCTATAATTTGATATAATAAAAAAGATAAATAAAAATTCTTTTTCTATGTAGATGGCTTCTAAGATAATGTATTAATATCATGCATTTGCTTGAGGAGAATAGATGTCTTTCAAATAAGGATTTCTAAATTCTTAATAAATATTTTATTATGGTTTCCATAATCATATTTCTCTTAGACAATGAAGGATAAACAATAAGTGTTCATGGACTGACTGCACAGTATGTAGATTATCTAAGTAAATAGATTATTCTATTTGTATTCTCGGCCTTATAGCTTATCTGTCCTTCCTGTGGGTCAGATCTCAATTGTAATTCATTCTACTCATTCTTTTATTGACCCTAACACTATGAAGCCAGTTTTAGAAGAGCAAAAAATTTCACTTACTTCTAACCCATATATCAATACAATCCCAGATTTTGTTCAATAAAACTATCTTTATTTTTGGAAATGTCATGCTAAGCAGCTGTCTGGTTTTCCAAAAACCTCCTAGTGTTTGAAAGTGAAAATTAAAATGAACACTGATTTGTCAATGTGCTCATTTATGATGACCATTGTTACAGGATAAATGTTTCAATATGCGACTTAGTCTTCAAAAAGTCCAATGAGTTTTCCGGCTCCATGATATTATTTTCAAGACATTTGTATTCTCTTGTCTGACCAATATAAATTTAGAACATTTACTACATTATGCCAAAGCTAATTTTGCCACGCCTCCTTCTAAACATATTTAAAATGTTAATTATTCACATAATCTGTGCCCTTTTCTGATTCTTCATATCCTATGCTAGCTATGTGCAAATCAACAAATTCACAAACTATCTTCTATTTACTCAGAACAATTCCCCCAATATGCAAATTATCCAGTTTTCTAAATTATCTACACCATGATTCCATGGATGAAAGTTTGCTCTCTATGGTATGCATGATTATTAATTTTATTGGCACCTATTTTTGCCATGTATTGTGTATATAATATATTCTTTATGAGGCAGAAGATAGTGTTGTGTCCCCAGAACTGAACAAAAGATGGAATTGGTTTACCTTTGGACATTGCAAAGTTATTTTAATGAATCTAAAAATCTCCCTGAAATGCAAAGCTCATTTTTTTCTTCCGATTTTACTAATCCCATTTTTTATGTTCAGAGTTTCAAATTTACTATTTAACTAGTGTTTTGTGATTAGTTTGCTTTTCTAGTAGTTTTTTTTCACCTGAAGTTGATGAATTTATGGAGTTTCATTTTCTTTCTTTTATTGATAAGAACATTTAGAGAGATAAATTTCCTCCTTAGAACTGTAGTCACATTCCATAGTTTTTCACTATTGTCTCATTAAGGACATATATTAATTATTCTATATTTTTCTTTGATAAACCAATTTTAGCATTAAATTAATTTTAGCTTTAATTTTGAGTATTGAATTAATTTTACTAATATTTGCTACTAAATTATTATTTTTCTTTTGGAGGCCCTTTATTAAATATAAATTTATTGCTTTTTGTTGGGCAAAGAATATGTTTGATATTTGTGGGTGGGGTTTTTTACATAATTTTGTGACTTTTTCATGATCTAACATATGTGGCCACTTTTTGTAAAAGTTTCATGCATAGAAAAGAAAGATTTCCTTTCAGTAATTGCTATAGATCTGTCATATGTAACTTTTCTAAAATTCTACTAAGGTATTTAATTTATTTTTTGTTTATCTATTTGTTAGGTTTGTCTAGGTGGGTACACCATGGTCTTCCCCTATGAATGTTTTACTCTTTACTTCTTTCTTTAATTTGAATAAATTGGCTTTTAAATACTTAGATGCTATGGTATCCAGTTTCTATGTGCATGTGTGTGTATATACACATATATGTATATTTACATAAATATATATTCTAATGTATTCTTAATATCAATTCATTATATTTGTAAGCATAGTTTCCATATTTATATATTGCAACCATGTCTTTACTGTCATTTTCTTTATCATGATTGATATCCCTGATTTTTTTTTAGTATCCCTAAAGCAAAAAGGATACTATTACAGCTTCTGAATCTTTGTTTCATGAGTGTTGCTTAAGAACAATGTATTGTGGAATTCTGTTAATTAGGTATTTTCCTCCAACCTATTCTTACACTTTTCTTCTCTCTTATAAGTTCCAATTAGGCATGGAATGCTAGGAAACATGTTTTCCGTAGGTTGCTCGAGTGTTTGGCTGACTTGTCTCCAAAGGTGGTTCATAGATGGGCTTGTAGATGGTTTATAGATAGGCTCACTGAGCACTCACTGGAGCCTGGGCATGAGTTGACTTTCTTTTTGTGGCTCAGGTACATTCTACCTGAGTATTGATATATATCTGTTTCTTACTGTAACTTGAATGTTGGTTTCCTAAGTTCTATTCCTGTATCCTGCTATGACTTCAGAGTACTTGTGTGTTAATGCCTTCTATCTATCCCAGCTTATCTCTGCTCAGAGGCTCTACACGTTACTGGAAGTCTAATGTAGTCCTGAAAGGAATGATGGAGATTTAAGCCAATTCTCTCTGCTTTTATTTTAAACTTTTCCTCTTCTGTTGTATTTTAAAGTATAAGGGCTCCTCAAAATCCATACAGATTGCCACTTTAACTGGAAGATCCACATTTTTACCATCAATATTCTACTATTGCTCCTATATGGTTGCAAGTTATAAAAACTAGTCTCTGAAAAATTTATTTGAGGACAAATCATATTTAGCCCAAAGTAGAGACACAATAAGAATATACATGTTATTTATATATCACAAAAAAGGAAGTTAAAAAGAAAACCACACATCACCACAGAAATCCATGACTGAAAAAGATGGGCTAGACATAGAGTTTGGTAAACTATCTATTTGATACTCTGATGATATCAAGATAACTTAGAGAAATTTTCTGGACTGTTTGTGGCAAACTTCTGAGAGAAAATGGATGACTGTTACATAGGATGGGCAGGCAAGGATCAAGTCTAACTTATATTACTGGAGGCAGTACACTATCAATAAGACTGCAATTTGTTGGATTTATTCATCAGGCACTATGGAAGTTGACAGAGCAGTAGCGTAATTAAAGAATACTATGAGAGGCATTTATATCAACTGTTTCTGAAAAATCTTGTGAAAAACTCTCAGTTCACCCTTATCTTCTTTATCTTTCCCTTCACATTACCATCATTTTGTATCATTTTGGTCACATCATTCACCAAGCTCATAAAGGGTATTAAAGCATTTTCTGTTACTTTGATAATTCTTTCTTCAACCACAGTTCACAACAGTAAGAATCTTATCTATGCACACATAGGAGCAGTTCATTACATTTTACTGGCTGACAAAAACTCACTTGCTTTTATTTAGTTACTTTGGAGTCTGGAAAATTATTTTCCCATGGTTGGTTCAAAAGATGTAAACATAATTTTTGCTCTGAGGACAGATATTACTCTGCAAATGAGTCAAGAAAACAGAAATGGAGCATTCTGGAGAACAATTTCAAATTATGAAAATAAAATGGCTTTATTTATTTTTTTAAATGTTTAAACCCTAAACCACATATTCCACAGTTGGACATATAAGTCAAGGAGTCAAAAAAGCTCCAAAATATTCATAGCAGCATTTTTTAGTAATGATGAGTAGGAAACAAAATTCATAGTGATGGATTGGGAAACAGCTAAAAATATTGCGTTATTTAAATATAAGTAGATGTAATTATGCTATAAGAAACCACAAATATGATGAAGAAAGAAGATTGGAAAGAGTAATAACAATAGATGCAAAATAAAATGGAGCTAGGAAACAGTGTACACAATGACAATAATATATAAATAAATGTTATAAAAATAAGTAAAAACTCTAAAAATTAATGTTTTAAAATTCTAAATAATATTTTTCTCCAACCAACTCCCATGTAAAGATATCTCCTCCCACTTATGTGAAAATGTTGGGCAGGAATCCACAGATATGAAACATTGATTGTTTTTGATGGATTGATTGACTTTGTTAATTTTTTATCCCTTCTTTCATTTTCCCTTTTCAGATTTTTGCTGTTGTTATAAGTGATAGTTCTCTTGCAAAGGAAAACAAATGCAATGAAGGAAATATTTGACATAAAAATAAATAAATAAAGGTCTTCTTTAAGATATCAGTCTTCTTCCTAAAATGTAGTACCAATAAATGAACTTCATTGAATATCCATTGCAAAAATTTTATTTTTTATCTATTGCCAAAATAGATAAAGGTATGCCTTCATATTCTCAAATATTTTCTCTTCTCTCCAATCATGCAACTACCAACATACATTAGATCCTCATTATCTCTCACCTAGACTACTACAACTGCCATTTTTAAATTGATCTCTCTGCCTCAAGTTTCTTCTCCTCACTCCAATCCATGCTGCAGTCAATTGTCAAATTGCAGTACATAAATATACTGAAGTATTGTGTGATAAATGATTAATATACTTCATATAAAATATGGAAAATTTACAGGAATTTATAAAAACATAAAAATTATTAATTTATTATTATAAATTTTTAAAAATCCAATGTAAACAAGGACCAAAACTATATAAATGTAAAGAACTATCACTGTATTGCAAAATTAAATATAACTCTACAGAAGACATATAGTTTTTAATATTCATATTTGGAGGTGAAGTTCAAGGATATTTAATGTTCCAGATTTTTTCTGTAAGTTGACTGATAATGCTGATTTTTTTCTTTTATTGTATGGGATAAGTGTGTGGGATGATAAAGGGCAACATTATGAAATACAAAAACAAAAAAAAAATCAATAAAATTTATTTTTAAAAAAAGAATATTAGATAATTGGGTTTTTTTATCTTTCTTTGAATCTCTAGCCCTTAGCACAGGCCTGGCATATGGTAAGCACTTAATAAATATGTGTTTACTGACTGTCTGTTGTAGAATTTTGATACCATTTCTTCCACTTGTTGTCTGTATATCCTTGTCCAAGACACATCAGGTATTTGGGCCCTACTTTCCTTACTTATAAAATGAGGAGGTTGTACTTAATGACCATGTAGGACCTCCCTCAGCTTTAAGTTTACAATTCTCAGTTTTTTCAACTGTAAAATGAAGGTCTTGGGTTTAGACTATCTCTAATGTCCCTAATAAATTCTAAATTATTTAATCCTTCCATTTTTTTCTCCTTTCCCTTTTATAAATAACATAAGTTGTGATTCAATAGGAAATATATATGAAACAAGAAACACCTATTTCTTTCTACAAATATTTTACAAATACTCCATTTATTAATGAAATAAGAAAACAAGGAGCTAGTTGAATCATTAGTTATTTAAGAGTCAGACACTCATAAAAAGAAAGCCAAACTTTCTGGCCTCATAAGAACATTATGATAATTAAAGCTCAGGTAATCTTGCTCCCTATGCACTATGAACTAATACTTAAACTTTTCATATGCTCTCCTCAGTTATGCTAATCAATCTATAAACATTTGCCAAGTGCTCATTATATTATTTCAATATTGGATTTATAGGATTAGAAAAGACTTGTGATATTGAATCCACCCCCCTCCCATACAAAGATGTAGTAACAAAATCCATAAGGCAAGATGACTTGTTCATGGTCACAAGGCTACATATTGATGAAAATAACTCTTACAGGTTTCCTGAATCCCATTCAAGTACCAACATATGATACCAAGCTTCATGTGGAAAAAAATTGTATTCAGAGAGTTAGTACAATGCCTTCTTTTTTTTCAGTTTTAACTTATTTTCTGGATATTGCAATTTTCATGAAACAAATACACAAATGATTACATCAAGAATATAATTTCTTCCATTTTATAATTGAGGGTTTTTTGCTTTTTTAAACTAAAAAAATCTAATGGACATTTACATTTCTTGTGTTTAACAGCTTCACTTTAAAAAAATTAAAATAAAATAAAATTAATAAAATTTACAATTATTTTCTAAATCAACTATGCCTTTTAATTTAATATAGTCATCATTATGATGTTACAGATATACCACATGATAAAATGTACTTTTATATAAATAAATTAGGTAACAAAAGTTGCTAAAAAAAAAAATCACCCTTCAATTCATGTACCAATCTCAGTGGAGCTCTTACTCCCTTGTGCTGCAAGTGTTGCTTTTTTTATTACTTTGATCCCCTTTTGGGACTCAAAAGGTAATAAGAACCTAGCTTACCTAATTCTATAGGGCTTTAGAGAACATGATATCTACTTTTTCTATGAAAGGTTGAAAGAAAAGATCTTTTGAATTAGAAACTTTAGCAAGGTAGAAAATGGAAGTTGGAGAAATGGTTGAAGTAAGAAAATATTTTCAATTACAAGTCAGAATCTAGAAGCTATTCTTACTCAAAATATTAATATTTTTGCCTTACTGCATTTGATTTTGAGGATTTTATGCACTAACACATGGTCAATTTTTGTATAAGTTCCATAAACTGTTGAGAAAAAAAGTAAACTCCCTTCTGTCTCCATTCAATTTTCTCCAAAGATCTATCATACCTAACTTTCCTAACATTTTCTTTATCTCCCTAACTTCTTTCTTATTTATTTTGTGGTTTGATTTATCTAGTTCTGAGATCTTTCATAGTACAATTTTTCTATTTCTTCTTGCATCTCTCTTAACTTCTCTAGGAATTTGGATACTATACCACTTGGTGCACATATGTTTAGTATTGATATTGCTTCCTTATCTATGGTACCCTTTAGTAAAATATAGTTTCCTTCCTTATCTCTTTTAATTAGATCTTTTACTTGATCTGAGATCAGGATTACTACCCCTGCTTTGTTGTTGTTGTTGTTGTTGTTGTTCATTTCAAGCATAATAAATTCTGCTCCAGCCCTTTACCTTCACTCTGTATGTATCACTATGCTTTATATGTGTTTCTTGTAAACATCATATGGTAGGATTCTGACTTTTAATCCAGTATGCTATCCGCTTCCATTTTATGGGACAGTTCATCCCATTCACATTCACAGTTAAAACAACTAATTCTGTATTTCCTGCCATCTTATTTACCCAAAGTTATGTTTCAAAATATTAATACAAGGAGAAGAAGACATTATCAAGCAAAACCTTGGATGTATAGGAATTGCAATTACATCCATTCATATCCAATCTCAATTTTTTTTTGTATTTAAAGGCAAGAGAAAATTGCATAAAGATGAAGCTAATACAGGCTTTACTCAAGGTTAATACATTGAAATATGCTTATGGACTGGTAGGTGTTCATAAAAAACTAATTCCATTATTCCATTAGGCCCTATGGAATGGAAGCTTCTTGGAGCTAGTGAAATGTCATCATCCTCCAAACCTGGGTTACTTCATGTCTCCATGTGAGGCAAGAGGACTTGATGTGGAAATCTAAGTCCACGATGCTTGCTCCTAATATCGATTGCCTTACAAAATGTACCATGGAGAGCCTAGATGATATTCTGGATAACAGCCTCAGGAAACAAAAAGATCTGAATAGGCATGAAAAATATGTTAACTAGACCAAAAGTTTAACCAAGATAAATGTAAAAGAGAATCAAACTTCACAAGTAGAAGATGAAGGAAAAATAATTAAACAAAACCTTGAAGGAAAAAATCTGGATGGTTTTACTAACTACAAGCTCAATGAGCTAAAAGTGTGATGTGGAAGTCTCTCTAGACAACCCCTTCTGCCACCTTCTCCCCCCAAAAACATCAGTATAATCTGAAATATTAAGAGAAGCATTATCCAGAATGAAGAAATTGATAATTGCACCATACTTTGGCCTATTATGACCATATATCTGACATATTGTGTCGGTTCTTGATGCCATGTTTTACAAAAAGCATTGATAAGCTGAAGGACATATAGAAAAGGATGCCTTGAGTGGTAGACTAGAGAACATGGCGTCATGACAAATAAGGATCAATTGGAATAATAGGAGACGCTGAGCCTGAAGCAGATTTCAGGAGAGACCTGGAATTTTCTTTAAGTATTTAAAGGTCTGTCACAGCGAAGCAGAATTAAGTTGCTTATGTTCATCCTCAGAAGGCATAATTAAGAACAGAGAGATAGATTGATGTTCTATAAAGAAAAAAACTTTCTAAAAGTTAGAACTCTTCAGGCATTATTCTTTTTTTTTTCTTTTTGCTGAGGCAATTGGGGTTAAGTGACTTGCCCAGGGTCACACAGCTAGGAAGTGTCTGAGACCAGATTTGAACTCAGGTCCTCCTGACTTCAGGGCTGGTGCTCTAACCACTTCGCCACCTAGCTGCCCCAGAAGTTAGAACTCTTCAAAAGTGGAATGTGCTGCCTAGAAAGATAATAATTCTTGATCAGAAATTCCCTTGAGTTTTTTGAACAAAGGGTGCACAGCTATTCCCTCACAAAGAATTCTGTAGAGGAGATTTCTGTTCATATATAATTTGGATAAATATTGGTGCTCTTTCTGATGCTGAATTTCACAGGTAGATGGTAAAATTGATTGAGCATTAGACCTAAAGTCAGGAAGCCCCCTGGCTTCAAATCTAGCCTCAGATACTTACTAGCTATAGCTATGGTACAAGTCATTTAACTCTCTATGCCTTAGTTTCCTCAGCTGTAAAATTAGGATATAATAAGAGCAGATGCCTTCCAACATTATTATGAAGATAAGATGAGATCCAAAAAGTACTTAATAAATTTTCCAGTGTTATGTAAATGGCAGTTATTCTGAAAACAAGATGGGTTCCATGACTGCTGTTGTCTAGTTCCTATATTCTCTATCTGACCTATTAAAGGGTAGTAGCACTTGCCTTTGGGATTAATCAAACTTGGTAAGGGGAAATCACTTAAGATAAAGGTTAAATTTACAGATGACAGATATAATTACAAAATATAAGGAAATAAAAATATTTCCCCACCAAAAAAGTGTTCCAATTTAATCAATCAGGATATAATCTAAGCATTTCTGAAAATGTTGATCAGTGGTAAATGAATCCTTCCTCTGTTTGATAATAGAGATATAACATCAGCAGCAGTATGAGAGAAAATTCCAGTAAGATTCCTTCTACCAACAAGGATGCCCAAAGGAAAAGGTAAGAGAAGGCCTCTGAGTATCATTATAGGCAAGCAGTATAACTAAAAAGCAAAAGTAAAAAAGAGGGCAGCAATGATAAAATCTATCCTAAGGAAACATGAAGTATAAATATTTTTCAAATAGATTTAAATGGAAACAAAGGGCCAGAGCTAATAAAAGAAATCAAAACTCTCTGGAGACTTTATACAACACTGCCTAAAAGTATTCTGATTTACCAATCATGGCTAATTATATTTGGATGGGATAATTACTGGATGAAAAGGTCATTATATATCCCTGCCCCCATTCTGCTAATCCATTTCCCAAAGAAAAGGAAAATCCATGTATATATCCTATGATAGCTCTATTTGTTTTTAAAATTGTGCCCCAATTTTTAACTTGAGAAATGAAAGAGAAAATAAATTAATAAATTATTCAATGATATATCTAGAATTGGAAAAAGCTACACAACACACTGGATACAGCACTAGACCTAAAGTCAGGAAGAATTATCTTCCTGAGTTTAAAACTGGCTTCAGTCGTTTACTAGCTCTGTGACTCTGGGCAAGTGACTTTATCCTATTTGTCTCAATTGCCAATCTGTAAAAGGAGCTGAAGACAGAGATACCAAACCATTTCAGTGTCTTTGCTGTACAGGGTCACAAAGAGTTAAACATGACTGAAATTACTGAACAATAACATCTAGAGTCATCATGAAATTCAGAGTGTTTTTCTTTCTTCTAGACTCTGCTGTTACCCCAAATTTGGTACAAAGAAATAATATATGTATATATACATGCATACATACATATATATATATGTACTCTAGTTTTAATTAATGTTTTTTATCATCGGAAGACATTATTACTTTGGAGTTTCACAGAACAATATTTAATACTTAATGAATCTTGTTTAAAATTCTCTTCATTAATAGAAAGGAAAACAAATGAACTTATTAAATACATAAAGTAGAGAAAACTGACCTCTTGGCTTCATTCCAAGTAACTGGGCATAGATATCTTTTTATTTAATCCCTTATACAGAATTTCAGGTAATTGTTTCTCAGAAAAAAAATTGCAGTACATTGTATGATGCGATGTGATGGTATCCTTGATCTAATAGTTTGGCTATCTATCTTCTCCTTTGATAACTTTTGGACAAGAAAGTAAATAGAAAAGGAGGAGAATAATTAGGCCATATATGCATGTTTCTGTGTTTGTATATATGTGCATGTGTGTATATATATGTATATATACATATATATATATTCATGTATGAATATATATATATATGGTAAGCAGTGGTAAGAATAAAAGCACTGCCTAAAAGCTTAGTTCTCCTATGAGCTAATTTTTAGAAGGAAGCATTTTTACAACAATAGATAATAAAAATGCTTCTCTCCCTAAACCACTTGGCATGTAAATTACAATTACTTATATTTTTAAAAAAGCATAATGCTATTGCTTATTAATGCCACTATGACAAATATAAGACATGTTCCTTTGTGACAGAAAAGAGCAGTATGGCATGCAGACTCAGACTATATTTGGGCTCAAAGAGGCAGTAATTGGCATCTTCACATATGATGCTCATGTGCACTCACCCTTCCAAGGTCTCTTTCCCTTTCTTCTACTTTGGGTTTTCCCTTTTGTGGAAGGCTCTCTACCCCCTTGATATCTTCTTCAACAGAAGGATTGTCCAGTGGGTAAAAGTTTCTCCTGGCCTTTCTCAACCTTTTCTCCTCTTTCCAGGGGTCATCAGGAGGGAGATAAGAATCATGGGGGGAAGGGAGTTACCTGGGGAGGTGGTTAATGATAAAAATTCAATAATGATTGTTTTGTTTCAAATTTTTCCTCTAGAGAAAATAGCTGATATATGACATTAAATAGAGTTCTAGAGAACAAGGAGGTGTCTGTGAAATAAGCTATAGTAAAATGTGGCTCCACTTATTATCAGAAACATTGTCTCCTACACATCTTTGTCATCTAGTAACATAAATCTGGCCCAAATATACCAGAACTACCCAGATCTTCATTTTGCCTTTCATGAAGAGAAAAGCTTACTATGAAAAATCATGTGGGATTTTGACCTGTAATTCTTTATATGAAAATCTAGGGAAACATGTCAAAAATTCTGGCTATATCAGTTTCTAATGAGAAGCATAGGTTTCTCTTTCTGGCACATTTATTTATTCCCAAAAGATGCAATAATTTCTCTCCCTATCAATGACTCAGATCTAGAATAGAAAGCGATCTCAAAGATTATATAGTCTAAGTGTTCTTAAACTACAGTCAAGATATTTTGATAACTGTATGTTAATATAATTAGTTTCCTTTGCAATCCTACACATTTTATTATATATATATATATATATACATATATATAATTTAAAAAATTATCCTGGGAATGGGTCCATAGGCTTTATCAGACTGTGAAAGTATTTCATACTACAAAAAAAGATTGAGAGCCCCGAATCTATTCCAACCCCTTTCTTTTTCAAATGAAGAAACTCGAGTTCTTTATTTAAGTCACTTGCCCAAGGTCTCACTGTATATAAGGAACAGAGCTAGAATCTGAACTCCAAATAAAAGACTCTTTCCACTGTGTCCCTTTGTCTCTCTATGTGACCTCTTCTCTAAGATTAAGTGTTCTGTTACAAAATTAGAATATAACCATGTTACTAGCTTACAATAAATGATTTAAGTAGAGCAAATGAAAGAAGGTATGAATGAATGAATGAATGAATACAGAATTAAGTACTTAAGTGCAAAGCACTAGTAATGCACATAAGAAAACCAAAAGTAATCTTTGCTCTCAAGGATCTTCCATTCTAGTAGAGGAGAAAACAGATTGCTTCAGTTAAAAGTCAGAAGGAAGTCCTATGGTCTTTAGGATGCAATAGCAAAATAGATGTTAAGAAATCATTTTCATAAACAAGATAAAAAAATTCATATTAATTAGGAATGAAAGGAAGTAGCAGGAAAAAGGGGGGAAAAGATAGTTTTATTCTCTGAAAAAGCACTTCAGACATTTATTAGTTTCCCATATAAGCAAAGGACAGTGCTTGGTGATGTATGAAGAAAAAATACACAATTTAAGGAATATTTAAAACTAGCATTTGGAAATTACAATTTAATTATCAGAAAACAAGAACGTATGAAAAAGAGAGGGAAAAAAGAACATAACCACAGTA
The DNA here is from genome assembly GCA_023553655.1 of Myrmecobius fasciatus. Lineage (NCBI taxonomy): Eukaryota > Metazoa > Chordata > Mammalia > Dasyuromorphia > Myrmecobiidae > Myrmecobius > Myrmecobius fasciatus. The sequence continues at coordinate 219,227 of JAJPUD010003006.1, forward strand.
AAGTTTTAGATCATAGGAAGATGATTGATTTTATGTAATTCTGGGGAGCCCAGTAAAAGGATTTTTATAGATGAAAACGGGTATGTGGCTTAATAAAGGTGATATTACCTGCAAAGCCATCACAGGAACCTCAAGAATAGCAAACATAATTTATTAAGTTAGATTCACAAAGAAAGAGGACAAACTAACAACAAACAACATGTTATTGTTTTTCATAAGGCATGTGATATATATCCATTTCTAGAATATTACTTGCAGTACTGGTCGCCATACCACATATATGCTAATTGGATCATAACATGTAACATAAAGTAGAGGAAATCATCTTAAAACTGATGAAAACTTAAGATGATTGTTCTTATTTGTGGAAATGATAGAGGATGAGTAGCTCAACTGAAAAAAAATTTGCAAACCCCAAGACAGCACCCTCTTTTTCTGACCATATTATTAAGTATGTCAAAGCAGGAGGGAGAGGTTAAGGTGAAGGGAAGGGGGCAATAATATAAATGTTAAGAAACTGGAGGTTAATAGAGAACTTAAGAAAAACTATTTCCTGAAAAGGGTATGAAACATATGGAACATATTACCAGGAAGGAAACCAAAGCATTGAGGATAAATGAGTTCAAGGAACACCTAGATTTTTTTTCTTTTAGAGAAGAATGGTATTATATAGGATGGTAAAAATTCAGCTAAGGTATACCAGGAAACATAAGTCGGAACCCTCTTCCTATCTTTGTTTCCTTTTGCTGTTTCATATATTGTTTAATATGATCAAATTTTATTACAGATTTTGGCTTCATGTTACAAGGACAGGACATTATTCTTTAAGTGGTAACCTAAAATAATAAACTTCAATTTTAAAAAGGAATACTTTTTAATGATTTGCCAGAAAAAAAATCATAAAAATATGCCACATCAGTAGTAAAATAAAATTTAAACTTCACAGAAGCAATGCAATAGAGTGTGCAAGGTTTGGGAACAGAAGACATGGACTCAACAACATGCTCTGACACTACCTCTATGACCTAAGGCAAATAATTTCTCCTCTTTAAACCTGTTTTCTCATCTGTAAACCAAAGGGATTGAATTAGAGTAATTCAAAAATCCCTTCCAACTCTAAATTTAGAGCCCTTTCAAGATTCAATGCTTCCATTACCTTTTCTCACAATTGAAAATGTTGATTGAACTTGATCCATTGCTAGCTTTGATCTTCCACTATTCATTTTGCTCACATACTAGTGTACTTCCTGATAATTTGAGGAACGCACTCGGAACAGTAACAAATATGTGAATCAATGGGGAATAAATGGGTAAACCAATTTTAGTATGCAGATATAAAGGAATTTTACTATTTCATATTATTTGGTATGACATGGCAAACATGAATGGGGGAGGAATGAATTGATGTAGTATGAAGTAAGCCAATCCATGAACAAATTTATCCCCTTAAAACAAACTACAGCAATGTAGTAAATGAAAAGAATAAAAAATGAAGAACAAAAAACCATAATAAACAATTGTATCATTAAAATAACCAAGACTAGCAGAGAGTTGAGAGAATGTTTTTGCTATCAATGGAGATAAGAAACTATAAGTGTAAAAATAGTTTGATTCACATACAAACACAACCAATTCCAAATACAGTTAATGTCTTAACTAGTTTTTAGAATTCTTTTTTTTTCTTTTGAAAAAGCATTAATTAAAAGGAATGGCTGGATAGTTAAAGAAATGGGAAAGGATATATTGAGAAATGAAGAAAAAATTTATCTATTTCTTAAAATAGATAAAGAAAGGTCCCCTAGATACCAAAATGTTTATGACATTTTTGTTATATACTTGCATACTACACTTTCTGTAGACAGAAAGAACTAGAAAAAATTGATGGATGTCTGTCAATTGGAAAAAGGTAAACATATTTTTAAACTAATGCAATTAAAAAGTACTGTGCTAAAAAATTGTGAATATGATCAAAATGATGAAAGAAGTACAATATCAAATGTTTCAATTTAAATTAATTTAAACCAGGGAAATGATATACTTAAAGAATCATAAAACAAAAAGAATCATAGATAATAAAAACTGTATGTTTTACTTACACATCACAGGATAATATATTTAGATTTAGAGGAGACCTTAGATACTAACAAATCCAACCCCCTCATTATAGAGATGGTAAAAGAGATTATGTGATTTCCCTAAGATCATACAAGCAATAAGTTTCAGAGGCTAAATTTAAACTAAAGTTCTGTGTTGCTGGAGTCAGTGCTTTTTCCACTTAGCCATGTTGCACTGAGTCATCTTTAATGAGGATTTTATTGGGAAAAGGAAAGCATCTGCAAACAATATCCCACAATAAACCATATCTTTACTATCCTGCAACTGACTGAAGGATATAGAAAATTTAAGATCCCACTGATCTTATTCTGTGTCCATCATAAATAAGCATTTTACTCCACTAAGCAAAATACAGCTTTAAAAATTATCTTCCAAAAAGATGACTCCCCTATCCATACATCAAAATCATTCAAAATTCCTTGATAGATATAACAAATATGATCTTCTTGATGACTTTCTGATTGTAATTATTAGAAGAGGAATAAAACAAGGAAGGCATCTGTTTGCCAAAGGTGCTTGCCAGTGTCAAAAAGGAGATCTAGTGCTTAGTCCAAGTTAAATAGGCATTTCCTGTGGAGGGATTCCCTCCAGATGCTCCTGTTTGCAGACGACATCTTTCTTGCATCAAGTTGTGTGTGGCACACAGTAGAATCTCCTTAGAGTAGTCCCTATCTGCAATTGTTAGATCTCATTGTTGATTCAGGAAAAAAAAATAAGTAGATTAAGGATACCAAATTTTTCAAGTTATGAGATGCAGTTAGCTGAATAACCTAAGTCTTTTAAGAAACAATTAAAAATTACATTAAGATGGGCTCAAATTTTAAAAAAAAGAAGAGGAAGACAGGCTAGATGGCCTTTTGAAAATTATAAAGGCCTTTAATGGCCCATAATTTCTCAAGGAAACAAAGATGCCTATCTTCTTCTTAAGTTTTCTTAAAATTTATTTTAGCAAGTATACTTTCTATTATATTTATTTTTATTTTTTCAAATAAATGTAAACATTTAAAAATATTCCTTTTTTAAAACTTTGAGTTTCAAATGTTCTTCCCTCTCCCCTTCGTGCAATTTAATATAGATTATTCATGTGTAATTATGCAAAACATATTTCCATATTAGCAATGTTGCAAAAGAAAACACAGACCATCAACAAGAAAAGTAAAGTTAAAATGTGTACTTCAGTTTGAATTCAAACACCATCAGTTGCTTCTTTGGAGGTAGATAGCATTTTCCATCATAAGGCCTTCAGAATTTTCTTGGATAATTGTATTGCAGTGAACATCTAACTAAGTTATTCACAGCTGATCACTGTACAATATTGATATTGCTGTGTACAAATGCTCTCCTGCTTCTGCTCACTTCATTTTACATCAGTTCACATAAATCTTTCCTCAGGTTTTTCTGAAAGCATCTTACCCATTATTTCTTATAGCATAATAGCCTATCACAATTTTATACAATCATACATTCAGTCATTCTGAAATTGATGGATATCCCCTTATTTTTCAAAATTTTGTCAGCACCAAAAGGACTGTTATAAAAATTTTACACATATAAATCATTTTCCTTTTTCAAAGTTTTGTTTGGCATACATATCTAGTAGTGGTATTGCTGGGTCAAAGCATGTATTCACAATTTTATAACTTTTTTGGGCATAGTTCCAAATTGTTTTTGAGAATGTTTAGATGAATTCATGATTCTACTAACCGTGCATCAGTATCTCAACTTTTCCACAAAATCTCCAATATTTGTCATTTTCCTTTTCTGTCATTTTGGCCAATCTGATAGGTGTGAGGTGGTAACTGGAAGTTTTTTTTTTTTTAATTTTGATTTCTATAATTAATTCTACTGATTACTACTATTTAAAACATTTTAATGTAACTATTAATAGCTTTGATTTCTTTTTCTGAAAACTGCCTGTTTATATCCTTTGACAATTTTTCAACTGAGGAATGATTCATAGTCTTTTACATTTGATTCAATTCTCTATTTAATAAATAAGGCCTTTATCAGAGAGGCTTGCTGTAATTCTTTTCTTCTAATTTGTTGCTTTCTTTCTTCTCTTGGTTGCATTGGTTTTGTTTATACAAAACCTTTTAAATTTAATATACTCAAAATTATCCATTTTATGTCCTATAATGCTCTTTATCTCTTGTTTGGTCATAAATTCTTCCTTTATTTATAGATATAACAAGTAAAATTTTTCGTGCTCTCCTAAATTACTTGTAATATCACCCTTTATGTCTAAATTATATACCCATTTGGCCTTATCTGGTTATCTGGTGTGAAATGTCAGTCTATACCTCATTTCTGTCAAACTGCATTTTAGTTTTAGTTTTCCCAGCAATTTTTGTCAAATAGAGAGTTCTGGTGCCAAAAGCTTAGAGCTTTTAAAAATTATTTATTTAAAACTTAAATAGAAAATAGAAAAAAAACACATTGTCATGTGAATCTGAGAGGATTCAAAATATGAGACAATAAATTTCCTTTTCAAGAAAATCTATGCAATAAATACTACACATTGCATTCCAGCTGTCCATCTTTTTGTTACTTCCTTGTAGGTTTTCTTTCATTCTCTGCTGTACACTTTTCACTTTTTTCCCTTTCCACCCCACCAACTCCTCCAAGAAGGCTCCAATTAAATGCAGATATATTTACATATACATATACATAGATATCTATAATCATGCACATATGTACAGATACACATCCATATACATCTATGTAAGACCATACTAAGTTTGTTTATCCTGTTTGTCTGGAGGTAGATAATATCCTTCATAAATCCAAGTCTTTCCATATTATTCTAAATTTGCCAACTCATCATTTCCTACACCACAGCAATATTCTAAGCTTCTACTACCTAGTAATTATAGTCTAAAATAATTGATTAACATGATTGACATATAGTGTAGCTTTCCTATTTTCTCTCTTTGGAATAAATCTATTTTTGCTTTAACTTTGTCTAAGATCAATGATTGCTGCCCTTGTTTTTTTTCCTAGTAAATTCTACTCCTCATGATTACTATTATGTTTGTGGGTATCTCTTTTTTCCTATCCCTACTGACTCATCTGCTTTACTTTTACCTGCTTCCTTCCCTTGCTATTCCTAAACCCACCCTCCCTTATCCTCTCCCTAACCTTGTCCTTCTCTCTTTATCCCATTCCTATTAATCAAAATACCTTCTCACATTCCTTTTAATCTATATACTCTCTATTTCTTTTCCTTATTTCTTAATTTATTTTAAACCTTTCTAGATATGTATATATATATATATGTATACATGTGTATACATATATATGTATTATTTTCTCTTTAAACCATTCCCAAAGTTAGTAGGATTCCAGAACTATTGGTCCTTCTTCCCCATCTAATCTTCTCTGTCAGTTCTTGCTCTCATCCCTTATTTATATATAATTACTTTTGTTACCTTTTCCTACAAGGTTTTATTTTTTAGAATCATATCATATTCAGCTCTACTCCAGTCTTTCAAACTACTTTATTACTAATGACAATCTTGGATATGTGGTTTATATTTCCATGTATAAAACATAGTTTGTCCTTATTGAGAACCTTGAAATTAGAATTTGATGTTTACCTTATATTTCTCTTAGATCTTCTATGCCAAATTTTCTATTAAGTTCATATTTTAGCAACAATATCCTGAAAGTTTAGCAGTTCATTGAATGTCCATTTTTTTTTCCATACAGGATCATGTTTCACTTTGCTAGGTATTATATTTCTGGCTGCAACCCTAGTTTTTTTGCTCTTTGATATATATATATATAGTTTTATGTATGTATATATATATATATATATATGGTTTTCCAACACCTGAAGTCTTTAATGAAGCTATGAATTGGTTTTTTTCTTGTTTCTTGTAATATTTTCTCCTTAATCTGGGAGTTTCTAAATTTGGCTATGATGTTTCTGTAGATTTTCCTTGTAGAATTTCTTTCAGATAGTATGTGGTGGATTCCATTTTTATTTTCTCCTCGTTTTAAAACTTCATGATAATTTCTTTAATCATTTCTTGTATTATTGTAACAAAATTTTTTGGGGGATAGTAGTTCAGATAAACCAATTATTCTTAAGTTTTCTCTTCTTGCTCTGTTCTCCAGATCGTTTGTTTTTCTTATGTCTTGCATTCTCGTCTATTTTTTTATTCTTTATATTTTGTTTATTTTATTTCTTGGTCTCATATAACTTTACTGGCTTCCCCTTGCCCAATTTTAGCTTTCAAGGAGTCATTTTCTTCCTTAAGATTCTGAATCTTGGAGCAGTTAGGTGGCGCAGTGGATAGAGCACCAGCCCTGAAGTCAGGAGGACCTGAGTTCAAATCTGGTTTCAGACACTTAACATTCCCTAGCTGTGTGACCCTGGGAAAGTCACTTAACCCCAACTGCCTCAGCAAAAAGCAAGAAAAAAAAGATTCTGAATCTCTTTTTCTAGTTGCCTGATTATCTATTCATAATATTGTTTTCCTTGTTCTTTTTTTTTCTAAAGTTTTCCCTCAATCTTTCTCATTTGAAAGGGAAAATCTTTTCTGAGTTCTTATATAAATCATTTTGGGGCAAGTAACCACTTAACATTGCTCTTTGGGAGAGGAGAGAGTGTTTTGTTTTGTTTTGTTTTTTGCTTCAGTATTCTTCTCTGGAGATAAACCCTACTTTTCCCTATTTCCATAGTAAATTTCTATGGTTGGATTTTTTTTTTCTTAGCCTGTTTATTTTTTAATAGCAGCTTGTTATTGTAACTTCTCTCTGGTTTCTGGCATGTGGAGGATGATGCCATTGGCCTCAGGTCCTCCTTCAGTTCTCTCCTCTAGCATGAAACCTGAAACACTCCTGTAAGTTCCTGCAGCCAGCATCATTCTGCCCCACTGCTTCTGCACTCACAGGAACTGTGCTAGTTCCTTCTTGCCCAGGGCCCAGCAGCACTGCTGGGCCTAGCAACCTTTATCAATAGAGGTTCCCTCAATCTTCCCTTGCTCTGATGCAGAGCAAATCTTCATGTTGTCTGGGATGTGAAAATTCCTGTGGCTGGGGCCAAGTTTACTTCCCAATCCAGCCAACCTTGCTGTTTCAGCAGTTTACACTTCATACAAACCAAGGCTTTTTTTCTGGTGTCTTACTTTAGATCTTCTTTGACTGTCCCAGGAGGACCACTGTTCTGCCACAACTCATAGTTGTTTTTGCCATTCTGTGTTCACCCTGAGGTGCAGTTTTGTCTTGTTTGTGGGGGAAATCTGGGAAAGCTTGACATTTTTTGACCGACTCTGCCATCTTCCCAAAATCCTTTCCTAAAAATTTAGATCTTTCTTTTATTAAACATTAGATTAGTTTGTTCATTTATTACTGTGTATTTTGTATCTAATCTATTCTACTAATCCACTTATCCCTTAGTGTAAGATTATTTTGGTGATTATTGCAAAAGCCCCTATTTTAAACATCAATATTCTGCCATTATTATTTTGCATGGAAGTCATGGAATTAAAATAAGTACCACACAATGTATAACTGGGAAACACAGGGTGAATATGGAAAAGGCTGTATGTAGCACATAACAAATGAAGAATTTCACAAAAGAACTGGAACACTTTTGTGAAAATATATTACTTCAATAAAAGATAAGCTTACAATGTTATGAGAATGAAATATAATAAATGATTAGCCCAAATACCTTAGGCAGTTTCTTGTTGTCAGGAGAAAGCAAGAAAGGTCACTAGAATGTTGGATCAATCTCTTGAACTTTTGGGAGAATTTTGAGAAATGTCAGACATGATGAATAAGAATATATTTTATATGATTACTGAAGGGACCATATACATTAATGATATCAAAGATCTATTTGAGTATTTAAATGTCTTCTATAATGGCAATGCCACTGGATAAGAAATTCGAAGACTTACATGAGTCCAGATTCCATTAGTAAAGAAGTCACTAACTAGACTGTGGAATGAGGCATAGGCTGTCAGATACAATTGATGTGTTTACTTTGCTAAATACATTTTATTAAAAGGAGGAGAGTAAATGGTTCAGAGCAATGTTATTAACATTTTTAAAAAGAGGGGGATTCAACCTCTCCTCTTCCCTTCTCTCCCCCAACAAGCTGTATTCTCTGATATTACCCAATGAATCATGTATGCAAACTAACTTTCCAAAGAAAATAGTTGGTGTTACTTTTTAGCCAATTCTAAAGAAAGGGATTAGTTCAAAGCAAATTTTAATATAATACTATGCTGTCTAGTCTATAAAAGTAAGGCTGATAATTTTAAAGTTTCAAGTGGAACCCAAATCAAATTCTAGTTTCCAGTGGCACTTTGGGGCATTAAATTAAAAAGAAATAAAAAGCAATTCCATGATCATTAAGAAATGTTTTAGTTATAACATCCATTGAAGTCCATAGAAATTTTATGAAAGGGAACCAAAGTTTAAACAAAAAACATTAAAATTCTCAAGTCAACATAAAAATGAAGGTACCAAAGCAAATAGTTGTGCTATTTATTTATCAGCTTCCTCCCCAACATGATCTATTTCTCTTGTTGCAATTTCATGATCTAATGAAGAATCCTCCTCTTTAAAAAATATGTATCATTATGATGACGATGATGATGATGCAATACAAATATTGTGGATAAAAAAATAAAAACATTTCTCTTCTTTCCCTTAAGATATAACATTTTACAGAGAAAAAAAGAGTATAATGATCCACTAAAACACTGCAAGAGTCTTACCTGACCTTGATTCTTACTATTACTATTTAGTTTTCTTAATATGCAGACTTTTAAATCATTTCTTTTCATACATCTTTTGGGTAGCTTTTATTTTCTAGACAAGTGTGTTTAAAAAAAAAAAAACTTTGACTACCCTAGCAAAAATTTCATCAAATTAAAAAATATAATAATAAAAGGAAGATTCAAATAGAGGGTAATTCTGATGTTATTTCCTCAAGAATGATTTTTTTTCCTTCAAACATAAAATAATATTAGAAATGTGGGTGTAGCTTGCAGAAGAAAGTTCTAGATTGTTTCTAAAGATGCTATTTTGTCAGTAAGACAATTGCTTCTCAAAGTCTCAGTTTACTAAGGGTAACAAAAGAAAGTGATGGATTCAATTCAAGTCAACATAAGTGCTAATAATGGGCAAAAAGGATAAAAATACACAAGCAAAAAATAAACACTCATCTAGGCATATAAGACTGGTATCTAATAGGAAAACAGTTAAACACTATGTGCTAAATGCTGGAGATACAGAAAGAAAACAAGATGCCCTTCCTTTGACAGAGCTCACATTCTAATCAGAGAAGTAAATGCAAAGGAATTGTACAAATAATTACAGAGTAGGAGACGATGTGATTCTACTATGGTGACGTTACTCTACCAGACATCAATGGATTATAGTACATTATGAAAAGTGCTCAAGATAAGACTAAATAGGATCAGCCAACTATAATTTCTCTCTCAAATTGGGCCCACACAAAATTTGCTTCATTAAATTTTCTGTATAATTTCTAGTTAAAATTCAGTGATATGGGGCAGCTAGGTGGAGCAGTGGTTAGAGCACCAGCCCTGAAGTCAGGAAGATCTGAGTTCAAATCGTCTCAGACACTTAACATTCCCTAGCTGTGTGACCCTGGGCAAGTCACTTAACCCCAATTGCCCCAACAAAAAAGCAAAAAATAAAAAAATAAAATAAAATAAAATTCAGTGATACTCAGTTACTGCCTTCAAAATTATTCTTTACAAACAGAACAAAATGCAATTCCAAACATCATCGAAGCTTTACTTATAATTAGAAATATATAACTGTAATAAATATCTAAAGTTGTCAGGGGTCAATAGAGCTGTCAAAAATACTTGGGAAATCCATCTTCTGAGTAAGTTTTTGAACTGTATTCAACATTATTCACTGTTGTAGGGAATCCAGGGAAATAAAGTAAAATATATTTATTTTCTGGTTTTTAATGGGTCCCCTAAGGCCTATATTCCTACATAGAATCACAGTTCATAAATCTCCTATTTCTCATTTATAACATAAGTAGGGGATATCAATTTCTCAATTAGGTTAAGATTTTCCTAGATGCATCAAATGCAAAGATGATATATTTTTCACTATGTGAAAATGCTATTGTAATATTTTTCTAAATCTAATTTTCAACATTAAAGACAAGTGTTATATAATCTAAAAGGTACAGAAGAAAAAACTATATTAACCTATTTTTATTATTTTCTCAGGTGGTTAATTCCACTTGGCTCTTTATACATTTAAAACATTCCTCTTTTAAAATTTCACACCTCAGAATCTGTGTTTTCACCTCCTATATAACTCTTTTAGGTATGAATTAAAGAAGTAGTAGTACAATTCAAACAAAGAGTCATATTTTGTCTCAAAATCCTCAAAGTAATACCAAAAAATAACATGAACCAAAAATTATTGTTGTTTTTCATGTTATTCTTCAGGCACAAAACCAATAAAATGAGATTTACTTTCTCTTACGTAGCATTTAAGATAAAGGCCAAAGGAAAATTCAAAGTTCATATCAATTAATATAGTTGCTATGATTAGTATGAGGTTCCTTTTTAGGCAAACAATCCCTTTTCAACTTATGCTCTATGATCCTATCATCTTTCCTCCATCTGTCACCTGTTTCTCTGCTATGATTATTTCCTATAATAACCTCTTTACGGTTAACACCAAAACTAACAAAAGTGCAACAAATGATGGTGTGTATGTCCCTTCTCCATTAACCCAGAACAAGGATTTCTATGTGGGTTGTTCTATGCTCAGGGAGGCAGAAAAGACTATAAGTCTCATAATTACAGATCAAAGCTTTTCTCTCTGGCAAAAACATGAGCAGTTAATGAAAGGGATAGATGCCTAACTTGAGACAGAGCAAATCATAAGAACCAGGGAGTGAGGCCATAGGGACAAGGAAGGAGAAATTTAGGATTATCCGTAACTTCCAGGAATGGAGAAAATAACTCCTCGGATTTTCATAGTACTTTTATGTTAACAAAGTCCTTTCCTCACAATATCTATGAGTAAACTTATTATAAATCTCACTTTACAAATATACATCTCTTGACTTACCATATTGATCATTTTATTCTTCATGAAGTAAAAGAAGCAAGAAAGGAAAAGAGTCACACTGCACTTTAATCTCACCAAAAATTCAGAATAGGTTGCAGCAGTAGAAATGAGAGAAATGACATTTTTGTCTTAGAATATTATGATAGAAAAGTAAAATTGGAAAGTCTGAAACACAAGATAGGTTGTATAAGGTTTTTATGAAACTGAACTAAGATATTTGAATGATACATTGTCTCTATTGGAAAAGTTGATTCCAAATGCCTCAGAAGCAGAAAACAAAGTTTTTTTATTTGAAAATGAAAGGAGACTAATACTATTATTTGACTGAGGTTGCTGCTGGTTATAACAAAAGAAATATCAGATCAAGCACAAGCATCTCAAGAAGCATTTGAAATCAGCAAAAAAGGAGATTCAACCAACACATACAGTATGGCCTTAAACTTATCTGTGTTCTATTATGAGTACCTGAATTCTCCACAGGAAGTGTAATTCCTTGCAAAACCAGCTTTTGTTGAAGCTATTTCTGAACTTGATATATTAAGTGAAGAATCACAGAAAGTCAGCACATTAATAATGCAATTACTGAGACAATCTAACATTTTGGATGTTAGTCTCCCAAGGAGATGAAGCTGAAGCAGAAGAAGGAGGGAGGATTTACCAGCTTTCAACTTTTTTTTGCCTCATTCTAAAATTTACACAGTAGACCATTCGTCATCTAAGATATCGCATAAATAGTTTTCTTTGTAATTTATGAAAGGTTTATGTTATTTCTATTTGAATTTCTATATGTAGTTTTTATGTTTAATATTAGGGGATGAGAGCCAATTGACATTTTAGGGAGTCATTTGTTTTCACCTGAGGTGGTCAATATGGGGATATGGAATTTTCATACACATTTTACATGTTTAGAATAGTACTTTTGGTACATTATGGTTTCACAAGATCAGTGTTAAAACAGCTTCCATGTTTAAGTAAGGAAAACGGCCTATGCATTTGCATGTCATGGTGGAGAGATAAAAGGGATAATTGGTTCCAGCCACAGGTATAGTTATTGTGCATACTTTAGGATTGAAAGACTCGTGGCTATGGTAGAAATAGATGACCTATAGATATTATATGCCATTCCATGTGTATCTGTACAATATACATTCTCAACATGTATACTTTTATGATTTCAGATGCAAATTTTTCTTAAGACAAAATTTTAATCTAGTTAATTTCCTCTGGAGGAATACAACATTTCACATCATTTATGAAGATAAAGTTAAACTGGGGACATTATTTAGACATAAAGGGTGATACCATAAGCAAATTAGGAGAGCAAGGAATGGTTTCCCATTCAGATGTATGAATTACACAAGATTAACAATTTTTTTTTTTTTTGCTTTTTGCTGAGGCAATAGAGGTTAAGTGACTTGCCCAGGGTCACACAGCTAGGGAATGTTAAGTGTCTGAGACCAGATTTGAACCCAGGTCCTCCTGACTTCAGGGTTGGTGCTCTAACCACTGCGCCACCTAGCTGCCCCAAGATTAACAATTTTTGCACAAATAAAATCAATGCAAGCCAGATTAAAAGCAAAACAGAAAGTTGGGAAACAATTTTTGTAGCAGATGTTTCTGATAAAGGCCTTGAATCTCAAATATATAGAGAACTAAGCCAAATTTATAAGAATACAAGCCATTGCCCAACTGAAAAAAATCATAAAAATTAATGAACAAAGTAGTTTTCAGATGAAGAAATCAAAGTATCAACATATGAAAAAATGCTCTAAACAACTACTGACTGGAAAAATACAAATTAAAACTATTCTGAGGTATCACCTTACACCTATCAGATTAGCTAATATGACAGAAAAGGAAATATAAATGATAATGATAAAGGAAAAATGATGAAACTTGGAAATGTTACAAAGGATAAATGTTAGAGATGTGGGGAAAATTGGACATTAATGCATTGTTGGTGGAACTGAGAACTGATTCAAC
>JAJPUD010003006.1:232424-246933 GCA_023553655.1 Myrmecobius fasciatus
CACACACACACACACACACACACACACACACACACACACAGAGTCACAGAGTAGTGGCAAAGAATTTACATTGAGGGAATGCTCATCAATTGGGGAATGACTTAACAAGTTGTAGTATATGAATGAAATGGAATATTATTGTACTATAAGAAATGATAAGCACCTTTTGGATCTGTATCCCAAAGAGATTATTAAAAAAAAGGACCCACGTGTGCAAAAATGTTTGTAACATCCCTTTTTGTAGTGTCAAGGAACTGGAAACTGGGTGGATGCCCATCAGTTGGGGAATGGCTGAATAAGTTATGGTATATGAATGTAATGGAATATAATTTTTATGAAAAAAATCATCAGCAGACTGATTTCAGAAAGACCTGGAGAGACTTACACAAACTGATGCTAAGTGAAGTGAGTAGAACCAAAAGAACACTATACATAGCAACAAGAAGATTATGTGATGACCTATTGTGATAGTTGGCTTTTTTTTTTTTGCTGAGGCAATTGGGGTTAATTACTTGCCCAGGGTCACACAGCTAGGATCAAGTATGCTTCCAAGGTTACAAGGATAGAAATGTTTGCACTATTTTTTTAAACTGCTATATATTTGACAAAATGTCCCTTTGTTTTTTTTTAATTAGTAACTTCGTTTTATTCATAACTTTACAATTATAACAACCTAACTCTGTAATAATAAGCTACAGGATCTTTTAACTACACAAGGCTGGGATGAAATATATGGACATTTGACTCTGATATGCCTCTGATATGTGTATGTGTGTGTATATATATATATATATATATGTATATATACATATATATATATATGAACTGTGATTTCCTTTATTTCTTTGATTCTTGTGGGTTATATCATCATTATGACTCAAGCACTTTATTCCTAATCTTATCTATTAAAAGGACGCATTCAATACCTTGAGATGGATCAGCAATAATGCTCAGGTTAAACTTTGCAGATGAGAATCTCTAATCCTATTTCAGCTCATATTGAAAGGTGAGGAACTGGATTTTAGGTTGAAATATCACAGAGCATTCAACATAGTACAAAAAATTTTGAAGGACCTTGAAATTGCCCTATGACAATTCGTTGAATAAATTATGATTATTTTGTTAGAGAAGAGGGAGCAAGAGAGCCATCTCTATGAATTTTAACAGATACTTTATATTAACATTTTTGTTCCCAAACCAATTCCTCCTCTTTGAAAAAGGAAAATAACCAAAAATATCCAATATTTATTTCTTATGTTTTAGGTGTCATTTTTATCTCTCCTACTCGCCATAAACTTATTCCAAAACTGTTATTTTAAATTTTAATTATATTATTTTGTTTCAAGTTTTTAATGCAATTAAATACATTTATTTTGATTGCATCTTGATATCTATAATGATGAAAAAACTAATACATACCAATGAAATAACAGATCCTTAAAGCAGAACTGAAAATTAAAGCTTATTTTAACAGCTGAGCGATTTGTTCCCTGGTGCATAATTAAAACATAACTCGATCTGAAAGTGCAACACTCTCGTTCAGTATAAAATCACCTATATTCCACATCTTGTTGCTACTCTGCTTTACTATATATAACAGTAAAATATATAAAAATTTAGATGAAAATTGGGAGGAGGATGAAGAAGAGAAAGAAAGTGAGAAGGATGAAGCTGAAGATGATGATGATGATGATGATGGTGGTGAAGAAGAACAACAAGAAATAGATCAGGACACAGAAAATGGTGAGGAGAAAGAAATGGCTCTTGAAAAAGAAATAAATGGAGATTCTGATTTGGACCCAGAAAATGAAAGTGAAGAAGAATGAAGAAGAAAGGAAAAATAGGCCAATAGAACTATAAACTTTGGCTCACATTGTTGAATGCTGCCATGTTCTCCTGGAGAGGGCAGTTTCTGTGTTTGACCTCTGGCAGAATACAGAAGGTATATTTTACTATATATAATAGTAAAGCTGTCACTGGATGTTGGGTAGAGTAGGACAGGATTTGAATGATCCTGAACTATTATTTCACCACGTTTCTGAAATTCTGAGTATATAAACCCTCTTTCCTCAGGCATAAAGAGAAATCATTCACATCTTACAGTTTGCTAAGTTACTAAAAAGTCAGGTGATTTATCTTTGACCCCTCAGCTACGATGTTTAATATATCATCCTTCCAGGTCACTGGCTGACTATATGCCATGTTCCTTTTCATGCTATCCTCTCCCTCTTTCTTTAGAGATGGCTGCTTTTAAGTATTCAAAGATTTGTTATTTAAAAAATGACCAAATTTTAAATTGACATGAGAGGAATGAACTTGGAGAAATGGGTAAACTTGAGAAGCAGAATCCAACTTAATATAAGGAAAAACTTCCTAAAAATTAGTTGTCTGTCAATGGAATAAGATGTGGAAATAAAAGTTTACCCTTAATAGACATTTGCTAGAAAGTTCCACATTCCTATTATTTTATGGAGAACATTCATATTCAGGCTTTCCATGGAATAAATGGACTTTGGGGTACTTTCCAGTTCTGAAATATTGTGTTTTTGAGATTCTTTACATGATAACATACTATATTAAAAATCTCTCTTCCCAGCAACATTCTTTTTCTATTCCTCACATTAACTCCAGTATAATAAGCCCACAAGTAATCATCTCTATCTTAAAAACAAACAAAAAACTTTAGATCTGCCAAAGCACATAAAGTAAATTCTAATACCCAGTAATGCTGATGAGAATTTTTGAAAATCCAATATATTATAGAACAGTACTCATTTTTTCAACATTTGAATGTATAAGTTAACAAGGTCAATGATATCTAATCTAATTTCAAGGTATCTTTCTTGATAATACTTTTTATGGTGTTATCCATATAGATCTAAAAAAGTCTAATCACTTTCTTTCAATATAAAATCCAAAGTAAAAAACAAGGTTATGATTTTACCATTCTTTGAATTGATTGTACATGCTCTATATATGGTAATAAGAATAGCATTTTCCTAAAAAAATAATAAATCCTTCACCATCTAAAACAAATCCAGATTCCACAAAACCTATGTTTGTCTAATTATAGGTTTGTATTTTGATGTGGTTTTCTATGTAAATACATTTTTAAGCATGCAATAGGAATGTATTCTATTAAAAGCAGATGTTATTTTAACAGTTACAAAGTACTAAATGTTTATTATCTATGCCCCAAACATCAGAAATTGTTGTCTTAAAAAAAACACCTATTTTCCATTTTAGCCATTTTTCACGTAGTTTTTCCACAGAACTAATGTAACTGTACAATTACTAAAAAAGCACATATCTTACCACATACAGGCCACCCTCCCTACCCTCTATTAATAATAATGTCCACCAGGATAGTTTTTTTTTTAAAAAATCTAATAAAATAGTGAATGCTGATATCTCACAAAATAATATGCAATAATTGATGATGTTAGCATAAGAATTTTATATCTCAAAATAATGACTCATATATGGAACAATTGAAATAGAGGCCCTGCAGGTATAATACTTCTGCTTTTTATAACTTGACTTATAAACAGTGCCATAAAAACAACACTGCTTATGAGCCTTGCAAGACAACTGTTTCCCTACTTGTGAAGAAGTCATCTAATCCCAATTGCTATTACACATAAGAGTAATTTTGTCATCATGAACTGGAAATTCTGTATTTCCTCACAGTTAACTAAGAAATACATTATTACAGAACCAAAACACAGAAAATTATTATTTTACTACTATAACAATGATGATGACTACTATCACAAGCAAGCACCTAGTACACTTCTTTAAATTCTGCCAAATGATTTACAAATATTATCTTATTTTATCTTGACAACATTTTATGAGATAGGTGCTTTTGTTATCTCCATTATACAATTAAGTTAAAATTGACAAGAGTTAAATGACTTATCCAGGGTTACACAGTTAAGTATCTGGCTGAGGCTAGAGTATATTCAGGTCTTCCTGAAGTTTTCTATAGTAATAATAATAATAAACAATGTCTTTCCCAGTATCATTATTTACTTTAATAATGTATCATTCTTTTTTTTTTAGAATTTGGGCATCAGGCATTATGATATATTAGAATAGGTTCCCAATGAATATTGAATATTTAAAAACATACCAAATATTAATTTCAATGAATTTTATGAATATTACCTCTTTTGTAATAAGTAGCAGACTCAACTATCTACGTTACTGATCACATTTCCAGAGGTTAAAACTCAACAAATACTTAACTATCAGGGATTTTTTTTTTCTTCTTCTCTTCTCCTTTTGGCAGCAGCAAGTTAATCTGATAAATACAACAGAAGAAATTCATGAAGGAACTCATTTGTGTTGCATTAAATGGTTATACAAATGTCAGTTTGGAGTTGAAACACTAACACAGATTCTTCTTGTTCAGTCTTGTTAACTTCTGTGTGTAAGTTTATGTTGCGGGCAACATGTTCCTATGCATGCCTTTTAAGCATGATCAGACATTATTTATTTAAAGCATATTTTACAGTGATATTCTCATTTTTTGTCATTGTGGGGAGAGTATGAAGCACCATCACTTGACATCCAATGAAGTTTAACCACAATCACTGTCTGCCTCTAACCACTCTTTATAGGCCACACAAGTGAATGGCCTTTACTTTTATTGCTTACAGAGGTCTTTATGTCTAAATTTTACATATAAAATTATATTTCACAAAGAAAACATCAGATACAATGGCATTGTGGTTAATATACTTGAGCAATTAATCTAGGGCAAGGACTGCACAAGTTATTTCCATCAACATTAATTTATTGTAAGAGGTACCATTTCACAGTTGTTACTATAACAACTTGATTGCTGACCAATATTAAAGACAAGTATATTCATATCTATAAAAAGTGAACAATCTTATGAAACATTTTGTATCTCTGACTTTATAGGTTTAAGGAACTCTTTGACAAAGAAATCTATCAATGCAGGTCAGGTACTTGTCTTTAATATAGACTCTAAAAGAACTGCCTACTGCACTATAAGGTTGAATAGTTTGCCCAGAAACCCATAGTTACAGTGGGACTGGAATTAAGTCTTCATGACTTCAAGCCATGTTCTCTATACTGCTCTTCTTTTTTCTCCCCCACTCCTCCCTTTTTCTTTCTCTTATTTTTAACTTAAACATGAAAGTTAAATCAACTTGTAGCATTTTTTAAAATTCTGCTTTATATTTTTATATTCCCTAATAGTATTTTAATCACAAGGAGCAAATAGGCACATACTTGCAACAGAGGACTGTGCTTATACTATAGTGTAGGATTACGCTTCTCAGATATACACATAAATAAAAACATTCATATACATACATATATAATGTGTATGTTTGGATACAAAGATTTATTTGTATACACAAATCTGAGAAGCTTAATCCTAAAATATAATTTTGAGCACAATTCTTTGTATTTATGTGTGTGTGCATATGTATACATATTATATATATATATATATACATGTATTTGTATCTGCATACATTTACCACAAATAAGTAAGAAAAACTTTCTAATTCGAGTGACATTCCTTTATTCAAAATATCTAGAGAAAAGACCTCTTGATTCTTTTTTCTATTTTCTGTGACACTTAAATGGATTTGTGATCTTATTGCTATGGGTACTTCCTCCAACAATGAAGATTACTTTCCATCCATATTTGTCCACTTTGGGAGATTTTTTCTATTATGATAAAAATAAAAATCCTAAATTCAGTCTTTGAACCCAGTACCTTTTTTCTTAATCTCTTGATAGCAAATAGATACTAAAAAGGTAGGTAGTTGGTTAGGTAGACAAAGTGTAAGACTTAGAATAGGAAAAGCCCAAATTTGAATCTTCCCTCAGTCACTGTGTAATCCAAGGGAATTCACTTAACCTATCTCAGACTCAAGTATTTTGTTTTGTTTTATTTTGTTTTGTTTTATTTTTTTTTCATTTAGAAACATGAAAGTGGTTTGTGTAACAATTAAATAATGTAACATATATTAAGTTTTTTGGAAACTTTAAAGAGCTATATAAATGATAATTATGATAATCATGATTTTCATTTTTATTTTATTTGATGTCTATTTATCATTCCTCCCTTAAGCATCCCTGGATTACATACTTTTCCCATCATTCATTTCTTGATTATTTATTATCACATTTATCATCATATTTAGTTATATATTACATTGATGTCAGTTCTCTGATTCAAATTTTTTTCATGTAATTTGTTATTCATGCCCATCAGATACCTCTCCATTCCTTTTTGATTAAGGTTCAGTTTAAATTCTTAGAAGGATTTTCTAGGATTTATAATATAGAAGAATATTCATTTTTTAAAGATGTTCTTGTTTTTTACTAAGAATTTTGGAGTCATCAAAAACTGCACAAATTCCCAAATGTAGATCCAAACTCTTCACCTAGATACTGGGAGAAGAATTCTGGATCCTGCTGCCTATCTATTCTGAGTATCACTGTACAAGACTTAATGCTAATGGACATATTTTATAACTTGTCCTTCCCCTGTGAGAATACGGGATACTATTCTACAAACATCTTCACATATGTATTCCATCAGTAAAAAGTACATAGTCCCAATATGAATATACTTATCTATTTGTAAATTTGATTCATATTTTACTATGCTAAAATTATTATACACAATTTATAAATAATAAATCATTGTAGTAAAATAAAAGTATTATAAAATATATAAGAATAGAACTTTAAAAATTGAAATAAAAGTGTAATAATATTGCATCTGCAACCAATAAGAGGTACTAGAATTTACTGAGTAGGGAAATTACCTGAATAGAACTATAATTTAAAATGCTATGTAGATGATTTGTTAAAGAGAGAAACTTCTTGGAACAAGAAGAACAAGTAGAATGCTATTGAAATGATCTAAGCAAGCTGCCATTGAAATAATCTAATGCTTGAGCCAATAGTAGCCCATTAAAAATAAAAGAAGGAAATTTATAGGAGAGATTTTGTGTAGTTAGAAAGACCAACATAAGAAATTCAATGCCTATGTAGGGTAAAAGAGAGTGAGGAGTTGAGGGAGACATCTAATTTGCAAACCACAGTGACTAGAAGGATGGTAGCATTCTCCACAAGTGGCTAAGGATTGGAAATTGAGGGGATGACCAATTGGTGAAAGACTGAACAAGTTGTGGCATATGACTGTGATGGAATATTACTGTGTTATAAAAAATGACAAGATGATTTCCAAAAAAAATCTGGACTTACATAAACTGATGCAAAGTGAAGTGAGTTGAAGCAGGAGAACATTGTATACAGTAACATCAACACTGTATGATGATCTACTATGAATGACTTAGCTATTTTCAGCAATACAATGATCCAAAATAATCACAAAGAACCTGTGATGAAACATACTATCCACCTCAAAAGAAAGAACTGATATTATCTGAATATGTACTAAAACATACTATATTTTCTTCCTTTCTTTCTTCTTTCCTTCCTTCCACTTTTCCTTTCTTTTTCTCGTTTCCTTCCTTCCTTTCTTTCTTTTCTCTCTTCCCTTCCTTTCTTTTCTTTCTGTCTTATTTTTATTCAAGTCTTCGCAATATGTAAATATTTTACATGACAGCATATAAATAATGTGTATCAGATTTCTCACCATCTCAGAGATTGGAGAGAACAGGGAGGAAGAAAAGAAGAGAATTTGGAATTCAAAACATTAAAAATAAATATTTAAAAATTGTTTTAACATGTAATATTTGAAAAATTAAGTAATATAAAAATTAAAATTAATTACCAAACCTTCAAAAATGGGTCAGGTGGGAATTGTCTTAATTTTGCTTCTTTTTTCCAATTGATTTTTCTCTTCAAATTAAGTGAAATTACCTCCAAACTCCTTGTTTTTGTTTCAAACTATGTTGTTGTTAATCTTTATAAAATTCTGTTTTACCTACTTTACTACTCTCATTAGCATAGGAAGTTAAATATATTTTTAAATGACTAAAACCTTTATGTGATACCTCATGGTCACCATTCTAAATTACAATTATTTTTATACTGATATAGCTATAGAAAGTATAGCATGAATAGTATCCAAAAATATTCTCCAGAAATTTGTTTTTCAATAAGTCTTTGCCATGGTAGAAAAATATTATTTTTGCCATTGTCTGCTTCTTCTAAGAGCTAAATTCCAAAAACATTTATTTTAAAATTCCAGTTAATAGGATTTTTTTTCCAGAAAGGAGCACTACTAAAATACAATACTTCATTGCTCAGTTCTGTGCTTCTTTTTAAGGTATTAACCTCCTTAAATCTAATGTTTCAAAAATCAAAAATCTTTATTATGGAAAATCATTCATTGCACTCTTGCCATTATAAAAATGTAACGTTATTCGCCCCCTCTTGCTACAAAGATTTTTAAAATGCAAGATGTTATCATTATTGTTGATTTAAGCATCCGGAAAACAATCCCCCTTCCCAATATGCTAAAAGGCAAAATTTACCAAGCTTAAGAATTTCATGTTATCACACCAAAAATGTTTGCACGTTGAAAGTAATACAGCACAGGCACCTCATTAAATACCAATGCATCCAGACCACAGACTTACTTTCAGGAAGGAGACAGATCACAGAAAAATTATTTAGCTATTTTTAAATATTTAAAGAAAAACAGAACTTCCAGCTTCCATTGTATACAAGTAGAATTACTTTGAATTATCTCCATAAACACATGCCACTGCATTTAAGATTATTAATTTTACTTGAAATGAATCATGAGGTACCAAAATGTGTACACGATTCAGTATACATCTGCCACATAAAGAAAACTACTTGTAAGCACTCTAGGAATACACTTTCCTTAAACAAGATATCATACTGCCCTGTAGGCATTGAATGGATAGATTGTTCTTTTAAATGACCAAGTTAAACAAACCCAGCCTTCTTCAATAATATTTCACTTAAGAGCAGGTCTTTGTCTCTGGAATTTCTACAGGTTTGGAAGAGAACGATTTCTATACCACTCTTAAATCAGAATTGAAACAGAGAGTTCAACAGCAGAACTTCAGCCAGAAAGCTACTTGACAACTATGGTTATGTCAAGATAGAAACCGTTTAGAGACAAGGCTTGAAGTTGCTATAGCATAAATGAGTCTGAATTGATACATATGTTAATCACGTCTAAAAGAAAGCTTCTCCTCCACAGTCTGTATAATGAGGTGCTGGTGACAAAAGAGGAAGACACTTCCTGGCACCAGATTTCTGTAACCTGTCACAAAACTTTGAATGATGATTTGTACACACAGATGATAGTCAAGAGAGCTACACTGTTGGCTGATGGACAGTAGGGAAATCTAATGCCAGCCAATTTAAATTCAACTTTAAGCAACATTCATCATATAGTAGATTTAACCAAGATGCAAAATTGAACACTGCTCCATTTCAAATATGGTACAAGATGAATGGGCAGCGAGGTGGCACAATGGATAAAATGCTAGGCTCAGAGTTAGGAAGATTTATCTTTGTGAGTTCAAATCTAGCCTCAGACATTTAATAGTTGTATGACCCTGGGCAAGTCACTTAACCTTGTTTGCCTCGGTTTCTTCATCTGTAAAATGAAATGGAGAAGAAAAAGTCAAATTAACTCTATTAGCTTTGCTAAGAAAATACCCAATGGGATCATGAAAAATCAGAATTAAAACCACTGAACAAGAACAACAATAAAGAAAATGTAATGGTTAGCATTCAGATGTCAGAGTTGAATGCTCTTTATCAGTCTATAAGAGCAGGATTAATATATATATATATATATATATATATATATATATATATATATATATACCTTTACTTTAGACACACAAAAAAAGAGTGCACTCATGATTTCTTAGTTTCTATATGAATTTTGGGGGAAAATTCATTTTTTTGGTTTATATTCAATTGTAGAAAATAAAAATCTAAAGGAGAATGCTAAAAAAAATCTTTAAAGGAAGAAATATCTTGGACATCATCGTAAAGACAAAATCCAACCTTAAGATTTTTAGTTGGGGGATATTGTATATTATGATACCACATTAGAATATCAGACTGCTGAGAATCCCAGAAAAATAACTGTGTTTAAGTATCCCTTGTGGCTAAATCAGAGCAAAACTAAACATGATATTTTCCACTCGCATTCTGGAAACTTCCCTGATTGATAGAAAAGTTCTAAACTTATAAGCCTAAAATATATAAACATTAAGAAATTTCCTTAGCTAATTAATACTAAAGGCTAAATTTGAATCCATCTTCCTATCTCAAGCAAGACTTCTATCAACCTCCCTAAAACTTTTTTCAGATAAAAAGTATAAAGGAAAAAAATATGAATAGTTAGCCTATCCATTAGAACCCTAATGTAGTGATGGCCACAGGAAATGCTCAACCAAATTTTATTCTATAACTTACTATAAAATTTTAACTTCTCAAAAAAAACATCAAACCAAAATACACTTTTCTATCAACTTCATTTCCTTTTAATATTATTTTTTGCTTTGAACTTAATTACTGCCCCTTTCTATGTAATTGATTGTATACTTTCCAAGTGCCAGTTAGAGTGGGCCACCAACACTTCAATGTCTTAATTCATCTACTGTGTCTACTAAGCACAGTCACTGACTCTTCATCTATAACATCATTACCCTGCATCCCCTGCCCATAGCAAGGGTTGTCTTGTTAACTAACTCCTGTGTTGCTAAAATAGGTTATTTTGTGAAGTAATCCTCAATAGAAGAAAATATCAGTAAGACTGTCACCTAAAAAAAATCACCTTTTGTGTGTGCGTGTGGGGGGGTTGTTTGTTTGCTTGTTTGGCTAGCTACTGGATCTTAGAACAGAGAGATATCTGACTGAAGAGGCATTAGAGATTTCAAAGCCTATTTGTTTTCTATTCTGAAATGTTCTTATTTAAATATATCTTTAAAATTTTCACCCTTTTCTCTTTGCTGTAGTTCTATGTTGGAGTTTTCAGCCCAGGAAGCATTTCAAAAGAAGCACATCTTTTCTAATAAAGTCCATATGTTTGTGCCAGAAATAACGTCCAACAAAATGGACTAGAAAGAAAAAAATAGTACTCACTTGTTTAGTCTTGGTCTTTGTTATGGTGTCAGAAATAGGTTTCTTCCTCTCCTTTACAGCACTTTTAGAAAATAATTCTTCAAACTCATGACAATCTATAGATGGCTCTTCAATTTTTTCCCAAATGAGAGAAGTGCTAGAATCTCTAAATTTTAAGCACAAAATTAATTAACAGCAATGTCAAATGAATAAGTTATTACATGAGGAGAATAATTATGATTAAGATGGATAAATTACAGAAATAAAATATTTGATCTAGTTTTACAATCATCCCAATCTGCTTAATAATCTTTTTTGGAAAAAGGTAGTTCTATATAACTATCAGAACATTAGCTTTCTTGGAATTCTGGAACTGCAAGACATAAATTCTCTATATAAAAATGTAACAAGAATACATTGGTGTGTGGTTGTCAAAGGCCAGTTACCAAAGCATAATTTCTCAGCATTAGGTATTATTTAAAATAGTTTTTAATCCCAGGCTTATTTCTCCTTGCCACAGAGCTCAATTGTCAATTAATATATGATCAAAGAATGTAAATTCATTTTAGTATTGGCCTAAACAAACCACATCCTATAAAACAAATGCATGTGTATATGTGCATAATATGTATATATGTGTGTAAAACTGTGATCTCACTGGCATAGGGACCTTTCAAAATGGAAACTCCCTTTATCAATTTAATTTACAAATGTTTTTTTTTACTTAATGACGGTAGAACAATTTTATAATATTAGACAATTGCCTACAACATCAAATAACTTGGCCATGAGAATATATTAATTATGGTTCAGGGACAGAACTTGAACCAAAGTTTTCCTGACTCCAGTACAAGTTCTCTATTCATTTCTTTAGGAAAAAGTTGAGAGAGGGGAGGGGAGGGAAAGAAACTTTTTAGAACTTTTAATAAAGGATTGTTTCTTGGGATATTTTTCTTTGAGTAGTTTTATATGACTGTAGTCCAAAACCTTCATCAGGTCTGGGGTATAAGAGAATTTAAGAGTTTAAAGGGATCTCAGTGGTCAAATAGTCAATAGTCAAAAACAGGAAAAGAATCTCTATGATAACATTATTGACAAATTATATCTGGTCTTTTGAAAACCTCCAGGCAAGGAGAAATCACTTCATTTCGGGGTATCACAATTTAATTTTGAGTAGCTAGAATTATTAATAAAATTTTGTTTGGGTTTTTTTGTTTGTTTTTTACTGACATTAATCCTAAATTACTCTCTTTGTAACTTGCACCAAGTGTTTCTGGTTCCACCCTCTAGTTCTAAAGAGAAGGCGGTTATTTCCTAATCAACTTCCTACTCAATCTTTCAAATACAAAAATTCTTAGCACATCCCTTCAGAGTCTTGTCTTCTTCAATCTAAACTCCTCCTTAAATAAAAGGGATTTGGAGCCTTTTATCCTCCTAGTAGTACTCCTTTGAACTTCCTCCAGGTATCAGTGTTCTAAAACATGGCCAAACCAAAGAAAGAGTAGGATGGTTCTGTTAATTTCCTATTCTTAGAAATGATGCCTTTCTTAAAGCATCCAAAATTTGCATTAGCTTTTTAGCTTCTATCTTCATATCTTTTCTTATTGTCCAAACTTGGTTTGTAACTAATAGAAGAAATGTGCATGTTCATTTTGTGTGTATGTTTTACTTTTTTTCCTTGTCTTTTGTCTGTCTCTTAATAGATATATATCTATGTATCTAGTACATATATCAACAAGGATAGAGATATAAGCAGAAGAATAGATTGAGAGGTAGAGAAGAAAATAATGTGTGTGCATGTGTATGTGGGAAGAAGTATTATATAACATCTCTATGTATTTCCTCTCTCTCTCTATATATATATGTATACACTATATACATATATATATATATATGCCTACACACATATGCTCATAACTGCAAATACTCACATATACTTAGTTCCTGACTAAGGCTGGATAAGAGGGAGTAAGAAAAAGGGAAGGAAATTATGCTAGTGTAGACTGTTTCTCGGGCATGGCAAACTGTTCAAAGAAGAGAAATATCCCTTCAAAAAGGCATTTCTGAAAAGTTCCAATAAAGAATAACCTAATAAGCCTCAGAGTGAATTGCTTCCCATTCTATCACATTCCAGACATGTCAGTCAATGGCTGGATGACTCAGGGATGTGAACTCCAGACTACAAGTGGACAATTTATGAAGTACTAGTACCAAAATAAAGAGAAAAGGGGGAGAAAATAACAGGGAATATAACAGAGATTCCCAGCTTTGGTTCTGAAGCTTTCTGTCCACTATCATTTAGGATGCCATTAAATTCTCAAAAGTGAAAAATCATGTTTAAATTTGAATGGCAGACATAGATATAGCCTTTAGTACTTTATCCTAGAGGGTGTGCTATAAAATCAAAGCAAGCATGAGAAGCTATAGCAATCCCCAAAACGTTAGCAATCATTGCCATAGAAGTACAAAGATTCCACTGAGATTCTGATTTATATTTATAAGTTTCTTGGCAGAAATGCAAAACTAAATGATGAATACAATAAACAAAGCACCCATATGGTGATTCATCTGGCCAGAACCTACTCAGGCTTGTTTACAATTGAGAGCTCCATGCTTATGTGGTGTGCTTTCCAAAGATTATGGGTATGACAGGTTCAGGGCTTGGAAACTGCACTCATTCTCCTAGGGAAAGTACCAATTAACCTTCAGAATATTGTAGAGTTTGACCTCCTTTTCCTCACTACTCTGAAGAACTTCAGTATGGATGAGAGACTGATCTGAAGAAAGGAAAAGATGGGAATAACATTGATTTACTGGACTTTTTTAAATGTCAAAATTGGTTGGTCAATATATCAATATAAAAACTGAAAACAAGTTTTAAAAGCTGCACAAAAATGCAATTCTGCCCATTCACAAAACATTCTCTATTACTACCATATATGCCTAGATATGAAACAACAGGATTTGGCAAGTATTTGCAGTAAGTGTTCCAAGCACAATCAAGCCAACATTTCAAGTTCCTGTTTTACCTTTTACTATGTAGCTGAATTCTTGTCCAATAAAGAGGCTTCATTGGTCGACAAGGTTCTATCGCTTGTTTCCTACTCACTTTGTCCTGATTCAAGCCTATTCCAAATAAGCCAGCTGGCAATGGAGGAGGAAGGAATCCACATACTTGTGGAAGCATAATGTTTGGCAATGTACTGCCCCCAGCTTGTGGTGGAGGGGGCGGACCTGATCCAGGTGGCAGAGGGGGTGTAGAAAGGGGTGGGACCCCCACTCCAGGCAAAGGTGGAGGAGGTGGAGGGATTCCCACCCCAGGCAGAGGCGGGGGAGGAGGGATCCCCACTCCAGGCAGAGGTGGAGGTGGAGGAGGAATCCCCACTCCAGGCAGAGGCGGGGGAGGAGGGATCCCCACTCCAGG
>JAJPUD010003006.1:246943-276625 GCA_023553655.1 Myrmecobius fasciatus
GGGGGAGGAGGGATCCCCACTCCAGGCAGAGGCGGGGGAGGGGGTATTTCTGAGCCAGGCAGAGGTACAGGAGTGGGCAGCATTGTCATGTCAGTAAGAGGAGGTGGAGTAGGAATCATCACGCCTGATCCACACATGGAAATGGAAGGTGCTGTACCAGGCGAAGGAGGGAGAGGTGGGGGAGGTGGAATGTCCACACCAGGCAGGGGAGGTGGTGGGATACCTGCACCAGGCAGGGGAGGATTCATTTCTCTGCCAGTCACATGAGGGGAGGGTAGAATGTCATGACTATTTTCAAAAGATGTGGGAAGGGAATGTTCATGGCTGGTCACACATTCAGTTATAAAAGGTGTTGGGGGTGACTGTGTTAGAATCTTTTCTTGATTATCAGAACCTGGGAGGGGTGGAGGTGGTGGAGGCTGTGATACACACTGTATGGATTGATTGGCATCAAGCTGTACAGATATTAACCTTGGTGAAACGATCAAAGAAATCTCTGAACAAAACTTTGTTTGAGGTCCAGAAGGTGTCAATGGCGCAGTTGGCTGTCCATTTATACCCTCCTGAGTGAGTGGAAGATGCTGTGGCAGTGTGTTAGCAAAAGGCATTACAGATGCACTGCCCTCCTCTGTTGGTGAAGTCTGTACTGATTTTACATGTAACATCCTTTCATGTCTTATTTCTTCTTCATTTAACTGAAGATCTTCATGACAGACACCTTCAGCCATTCCCCTCTCAGCCACTTGTTTTCCAACCTCCGTGCCAGTAGTGGGGTATTGCTTCTCTAATTCAGCTATTTTGGTCCTCAGATTTTCGATTGTCTGTTCCAGTTGCTGAATTACATTTGCATGTTCCTCAGATTTCATGTCAGAAGTTTCCTTTGAAGAGAGAAAAGGACAATAGTTAAAGAACAACATGCACTATTCTAAAGTTGTCAGCCTAGAAAAGTTTACTAAACTTATTCAAACAGGATATTTTTTTTTAAGTAAGAATATAGGGGCAGCTAGATGGTACAGGGGACAGAGCACCATCCCTGAAGTCGGGAGGACCTGAGATCAAATCTGTTCTCAGACACTTAACACTTCCTAGCTATGTGACCCTGGGCAAGTCATTTAACCTCAATTGTCTTAGCAAATAAATAAATAAAAGTAAGAATATACTTTGAATGCTTTGACTTTCAATAAGATGTGATAATGATTTGCACATTAGCTACCAATACCTTTTGGGATAGTTTACAAGCATTGTGTAAGGATTAACAGCACATATATGTTAAGGAACACTACAGTTATGAAAACTAATTAAACAAGTGGAAATAAAAAGTTGTAATGGTGATGTTTTTACTACCAATGAAGGATACATCGTATTATTCCCAAAATGTATTTGTTAACTCCCTTGCGATGTTTCCACAATTACATTATATCCTTCTAAAAGTGAATAAGCCTAAATCAGGCCCTAATACTTTTCTTTTTGAGGCAGTCATAGTTATTTGCCCAAGGTCACACAGCTAAAAGGTATCAATTTTCTGAGGCCAACTTGGGTCTTCCTGACTCCACAGTCAGTGCTCTGTTTACTGTGCCACTTTGCTGCCCTGGCCTAGAGAGTTTTTAACCTTTATATAGACACTCTCTTAGTGGAGGACATTGCCTCACACTTTAAAGAAAGAATTGAGAAATTTCACCAGGAGTTCCCTATCAATTCATATCTCATATGAAATTGACATCATCCTTAACATTCTCCTTCATTCCAGTATCTGATGCAGAGGCCCTTTTCTTTGCCAAGGTCAAACTACAAACATATACTCTTGATTAGATCCCCTCCACATTTCTATTATTTCTATTCTCTATAATCTTTACTATTTCATTATGTCTTTGTTCCTTCTCTGCTGCTTGCAAATTCACATGTCTCCTTTATCCTTAAAGATCTTTCATTTGACCATACCATAACTAATTTATCCAATGTCTCTACTCCTCTTCTCAGTTAATTTCCTTAAAAAGATCATCTTCCCTAGATATCTATACTTCCTATTTTCTTGGTTTCATTTAAGCCCTCTATAATTTTACTTCCAATATTTTCCCTAAGAAATGGATTTCTCTAAAAATTATCTCTTCATTTTTACCACCTCTTTCCCTCCCTTTCCATTCTTCTTTTGTTGTTATTGTTCAGTTATTCATTCATTTCAATCTTGTCCAACTGTTTGTGAACGCCATTTAGGGTTTTCTTAGCAAAGATGTCATTGAAGTGGCTTGCAATTTCCTTTTCATCTATTTTGATAGAGAAAGAAACTGAGATAAACAGGGATAAGAGACTTGTCCCTGGTCACATAAATACTAAGTGTCTGAGGTGGGATTTGAACTCAGGTCTTTCTAATTGAATTCAGTCTATGATAGATAATGATGACATAATTTTGAAAAGATGCATTATCATCTTCCTATATTAGAATGTAAATAGTTTATTTTGTTTAATATCTAGATATTGCTCTTTCAGGTTAGCTTTTTATATTTCTCTTGTTTTTGTATTTCGAAGCTTTTTCTTTGCTTTGGTCTCTTTTTTTCTTTTTCTTTTTGGGTCATTCTTTTTTTAAAATAACATTTTATTCTTTTCTCCAATTACATATCAAGATAATTTTAGCATTCATTTTTTACAAGATTTTGAGTTCTAATTTTTCTCCCTCCATTCTTTTTCCTCTTCCAAAAATGTAGGCAATTTGACAAAGGTTAGACACATGCTATCATGCAAAACATATTTCCAATAATAAAGAATAAAGTAAGTGAAAAAATATGCTTCCATCTGCATTCTGAGTCTATTATTTATTTGTTGTATGTGGATGGCATTTTCCTTAAGTCCTTTGTACTTGGTTTGGATCATATGTTAAGAAGAACTGAGTCATTCATAGTTGGTCATCACACAATGTTGGTGATGCTGTGTACAATGTTTTCCTGATTCTGCTCATTTCATTTTGCATCAGTTTAAGTCTTTTCTGAAATCAGCCTGTTCATTTCTTGCTGCACAATAGTATTCCATTATACTTATATATCATACTTTGTTTAGCTGTTCTTCAATTAATGGTTATCCTCTTAATTTCCAATATTTGAGTCACCACAAAAAGGGCTGCTATAAATATTTTGGCACATGTAGCTCACAGTTTGGATCAGTTCACAATTGCACCAACAATACATTTTTTTTATTAAAGCTTTTTATTTGCAAAACATATGTATGGGTAATTTTTCAACATTGACCCTTGCAAAGCTTTCCATTACAAAATTTTCCCCCCTAGTCTCCACCCCTCCCCTAGATGACAGGAAGTCTACTACATGTTAATTATATTAATCAGAATTGATCATTGTATAGTCTTGTTGCCATGTATAATGATCTCCTGGTTTTGCTCATTTCACTTAGCATCAGTTCATGCAAGTCTCTCCAGGCCTTTCTGAAATCATCCTGCTGGTTGTTTCTTATAGAACAATAATATTCCATAACATTCATATACCATAATTTATTCAGCCATTCTCCAATTGATGGGCATCCATTCAGTTTCCAGTTTCTAGCCACTACAAAAAGGGCTGCCACAAACATTCTTGCATATGTGTGTCCCTTTCCCTCCTTTAAGATCTCTTTGAGATATAGGCCCAATAGAAACACTGCTGGGCCAAAGGGTATGCACAGTTTGATAACTTTTTGAGCATAGCTCCAAATTGCTCTCCAGAATGGTCCACCAACAATACATTAATGTCCCAATTTTCTCACCTCCTCTCCAACATTTATCATTTTCCTTTTTTGGGGGGGAATAGTAATCAATCTGATAGGTGTGAGGTGGTATCTCAGAGTTGCTTTAATTTCCATTGCTCTAATCAAAAGTAGTTTAAAGCACTTATTCATATGCCTAAAAAATAGTTTTCATTTCATCTGAAAACTGCCTGTTCGTATCCTTTGGCAATTTATCAATTGAGGGATAGCTTGTATTCATATAAATTTAGCTCAGTTCTATACATATTTATGAAATGAGGCTTTTATGAGAGACACTTGCTACAGATTGCTTCCCAGCTTTCTTCTTTCTTTCTAATCTTGGTTGTAATTGTTTTGTTTGTACAAAAGCTTGTTATTTTAATATAATCAAAATTATCTATTTTACATTTTGCAGTGCTCTTTATATTATGTTTGGTTATGAATTTTTTTTCCTTTCTCATAGGACTTATAGGGAGACTATTCCTTCTTTTAGTTTGCTTATGGTGTCACCTTTTATGTTTAAGTCATGCACCCATTTTGATCTTATTTTCATGCATGTTGTAAGATATTGTTCTATAAGTAATTTGTGTTTTATTGTTTTCTAATTTTCCAAGCAGTTTTTCTCAAATAGGAAGTTCTTATCCCAAAATGCCACTATAATCCCTGACTACTATGTCTTGTGTACATGATCTATTCTATTGATCTACCCCTCTCTCTCTTAGCAAATACCAGATAGCTTTGAAGATTACTGTTCTATAAAATAGTTTGAGATCTGGTATTTGCTAGGCCATCTACTTTTGTATGTTTTTTTTTCATTAATTCCCTTGATATTCTTGACCATTTATTTTTCCAGATACATTTTTCCGCTATTTTTTCTAACTCTATCAAATAATTTTGGATAGTTTGAATGTATGTCATTGAATAATAAACTAGTTTAGTTGGAAGTGCCATTTTTGTTATATTGGTTTTGCCTACCCATAAACAACTGACATTTTCCCCACTTGTTTAGGCCTAAATTGATTTGTATGAAGTGTTTTGTAATTATGTTTATATAGTTCCTGGGTTTGTCTTAGTAGATGGACTCCCACATATTTTATGTTTCATTAGGGAGAATGATAACAATGAGATAATATAACAAAATTAAGTAAAATTTTATTTTTCTAAATTCTTTCATCAATAAAATAAAGAACAAATTAATGAATTGGGTATGCAACTAAAAATGCAAATAAAAAAGAACCAATTCCACTTGACCATCAAACTGCAAATCCTGAAAATCAAAGGTGAGACTAATAAGACTAAAAGTAAAAACAAAATAAAACAAAATGTTAATGATTATTGAGCTAATAAATAAATATAGGAACTTATTTTATGGGGAGAGGTACCAGTAGGATGAATAAGCCATTGATTAACTGAGTAAAAAAAAAAGAAAACCAAATATCCAGTTTCAAAAATTTTTAAAAGATGAAATCATTACTAATTAAGAAGAAATCAAAACAATCACTAGGAAATATTTTGCTCAATTACATGCCAATAAATCAGACAGAGTGAAATCCATGAATGATAAGCAGTATTTATCGAAAAGCATCAGCACTCATTATCTGTAAGGGGAATAAACTAGAATTCTTCTCAGAAAGATCAGGAGTGAAGCAAGGATGCCCATTATTGCCACTATTATTCAGTATTATACTAGAAATGTTAGCAATAGCAATAAGAGAAGAAAATATATTAATTATACATATTATGGAGAAATTGATAAAGGAATTCATTATCAGTAAACTCTTCTTTCCTCTCTACAAAACATTAGCTTGTTGAAAAAACAAACAAATAAAACCATCTTCCTATATTCTTGATTACATTTTAAATGTGTCCCCTTGCAGGAAGTAGAGAAATTAAAAGCTAGAAGGTTAATTTACATTTTAACTGACAGAAAATGACCTGGACCTAAACTGACTGAACTACTGGAATTTATTTGGGTAGAAGGTGGCAGGAAGGAGGGAATAGATAATTACTTTAAATCATGATTTGTTTACAAATATATATTTTCAAATAGACTGAAATATAATAAAATATGTTTGGGAAATATCATCCTATAACATATAAGAAATTCATGGGGTAGGAATACCTAGGCTCAGGACTCCCAGCTTCATATTCACCCCTTACCTGTACTTCCTGTCTTCTGTGATAACATATAGAAAGGGACCAAAGGAATCAGGGGAAATTCAGCTCCATCCTCATAAAAATCAAAAAAAGTTAAACATTTCTTTGGAAATGCAGATGAGCTCTCTAAGGTATTTACTAGTGCCATTTGCTTAATTTCTTGTCCTTTAACATTAACTAGATGAACCCATTTTTGAACAATTAATCATATCTTATAATTAGGGTTGTCATATTTCAAGCAATGGTAACCAGATGGCATATGCAAGTTGATAAATAACAAAAAGGTTTCTCCAGAATGAAGGCATGTTTGCATATACATATTTCCTCTTCATCTAGCTTTGAACAGCTTCCAGAATCATCAGCAAGGCAAATCACTGAAGTAAAGACTTGAAAAAGTATGAATACATTGCCACAATATTATTCCGGTAATATTTTTTTTCAAAATACTATATTCGTGCATTCATTCAAAAATTCTCATGAAATTAGTGACCAAAGGTTAATAAAGATATTTGCCATGTTAATTATTTTATCTCAGTATATTTGCTTTCCTAATTATGTTATCTTCCAGCAAATATTAAAGTCATTTGCTCTTTCTCAAGTTATAGTAGTAGGATAATATGTAAGATTTAGGAAACAGACTAAAAACACTGATAATTTTTTCAATGTTGTGGATAATCAAGTACTCAATAATTATATGTAAAGTGCTAATTATGCATCATGCATTATACTGGGGATACCAAAAGAGGTAAGAAGCAGTTCCTTTTGTCAAGGAGTACAAAATTTAACTCTAGAGATAATAAACAAATGGAAATATACAAACTACATACAGGAAAATTAGGAAATAGTTGACAGAAGGAAACATTATAATTAAAAGGATTTAGGAAAGACTTCCTATTGGAGATGGGATTTTATTTCAGATTGAAAGGAAGCCAGTAGAGAGAGATAAGGAAGGAGAATATTCAATGTTTGGGGATAATCAGACAAAATTCATGTAGCTGAGAGATGGAGTGCCTTGTATATGGAATAGCAAAATGATCAGTGTAACTGGATTGATGAGTAGGGGGTGGGGAATAATGTGTAAATATGAGGTAGGTAGGTTATGAAGGGCTTTGAATGCCAAGCAGAGGATTTGTATTTGAACCTGAAGATAATAGGTAGTCAATGGAGTTTACTGAATAGGGAGAGTGATATGGTCAAAATTATATTTTAGGCAAATCACTTTTTTTGGCTGAATAGAAGATGTATTGGAGTGGGAAGAGATTTGTAGAAGGCAGAACAGCTACCAAGCTATTGCAATAATCCAATTATGACATATTGAAGGCCTGTACCAGAGTGGTGACAGTATCAGAGGAAAGATGGGGGAGGACTGATGTGATGTTTAAAAGATGAAATCATTAGAACTTGGCAATAGATCGGATATGAGAGGTGGGAGATAGTGAGAGATTGAAAATTACTCATAGGTTGGGAAAGTAGATTAAGAGACTGATAGGATAGAAATGTCTTCTATATTCATAGGAGAGGTAGGAGTGGAAAGGTCTCAGAGAAAGGTAATGAGTTCTGTTTTGGACAGATTTGGTTTAAGATGTCTCCTTGGACATCTAGCTCAAAACATGTGAAAAGGGCATTTGGAGTTGTAATGATGGAGGTCACTCAAAAGATTGGAACAGAATAGGTACATATGAGAATCATCAGCACAGTGTTGGCGATTAAATCAATAGAATCTGATGTTATCATCAAGTAAAGTAGTGAAGAGTGAGGAAAAAAAAAGACAGCTTAGGACAGAACCCTGTGGGACACTTACAGTTAAAGGGCATGACGTGGATGGGGATCTAGAAAAGAAAGACTAAAGAGGATAGGGAAGGTAAATAGGAGGAGAATCAGGTAAGAGTAGTATCTTGAAAACCAGAAGAGAAGAGGAGAGGGTAATCAATAGTTTTGAAGGCTGAAAAAAGGTTAAAGAGAATAAGGATTGAGAAATGGTTTTTGTTTATGGAATAGAGATCAATGGTAATCTTGGAAAGAGCTGCTATGCTGGAATGATAAGGCTAGAAACAAGATTAAAAGGGATTAGGAAGAGAGAGGAGATAGTAATTCATAAAGCAGCCATATGCATCCAAATGACTTCAAATTATACATTCTAAGAAGTTGTTTTCAAATGAACAAAATCACTATTATTTTGCATTAAAATTTGCTAAATCTACTTATAAATGGAACTGAATGCTTCTCAGCACAAATTATACAATCATAAAATTCCTCCTCTAAAAATTTATAATCTACAATTGAATGGTCAGTGCTCACTCAAAGAAAAAACATGATTTCTAGCATCTAAAATAAATTCTGTTGAAATAAATTGGGCTTTCCCATTGACTTCCTTAATTTCTCTACAGAGAATGAATATTACATTGGGGGAAAAATTGGACATTTACTCTAATAAGTGACCACACACACAATGACAAAAATGCATATAAATGTAAATAAATATAAGCAATGTAAATAAAAGTTAAAATGTATTTCTAATAAACATGTAGTATCAGAATGTTAACAAAGCTACCATTTTTAATAAAGTCTTACCTCTGTTATTATTAGAGTTTGTAGGTAAACTTGAGGTTTTTATGCCTATGCCAGCTCTGGTAAATTAACTTTCCATTCTCTTAAGTCATTTTGAGCCATGAAAACTGTCAATAGTTCTAATAATAACATAATAGAGCTCATCAAAGTCCATCATTTTAAAAATGAACTCCATAATTTGTGTAATGAACTCAAAACCCACATGGTGGGTATATACTTTAAATAAAAAATGCAGAGAAAAATATAGAAACAAATTTATTTCTTTTTAAAAAATTGAATATAGGATATAAAAACATCATATATTCTTTCTTATGAGATGTTTTGTCTAGAAAAAAAATATTGTTTTGAAATCTTAAATCTTTCATAGTAGACACTGCCATATACTTTGGCTAAGAAATCTTATGCAACACATGAGCCAAAATTTCTTGATTTCTTTGTTATCTTATAAGTGGGTGGAAACATTTTGACCTTATAAGCTGAATTCTTATATATCAGAAACTAAATGTTACTATTTTGAAAAGTTCATGCCAAGAATATTTTTCCAAAGATTACTCATCCCCAAAAGAAAAGATTAATATAATATTATTGTTCTAAATATCAACAAGAAAGGCAAAACAAACACTAGAGCTCAGCTTTTGTTGAAAAGTTAATTTGTTCATCCCTGAATCTGCCAAATATAGGTAGTATATATCTGGAATTCAAGAATATGATGTCAGCATATGAACACCATAAATTAATTTTTGTACTATTCAACTATGATTATATTTATTATTTATTTCCTACCATAGACTGGAATCCAAATTCTCTTTTTGGAAACACATATCCAAGTGCTTGGTAAACCATGATAGTTCTTTTCCTCCATAATATGGGAATTCTACAATTTTCAGAAAAAAAGCATTATGTCCCTACATATTTTCAGGTATTTAATGTAGAATGGAAGATGCTTTTTGTGTGTTAGAGTAAGAATGCTCCAAGTCATTTAAACCTGAACCTCAATTTTCTCAGTTGTAAAATGGGGAGGAAATTTACATGAAATACCTTAGAGGACTGTTGGGAAGAAGAAGGAAAAAAAAAAACACTTCATAAATCCTAATCTCATTGTGAAAGTGAACTATTATCAACATCTTTATGAGTCAGATACTTTACTATGCTATGTACCAGCCCCCTTTCTAATTGAAAGCAAGAGATGTTGATGTTCAGTAGTGTTGTGACCCTTTGGTAAAAAAAAATACTTGGTTTGGCATTTCCTTCTCCAACTCATTTTATCAACAAAGAAACTGAGGTAAATAGAGCTGTCTGAGTTGATAAGGGTCATACAGCTAGTAAGGGTTCCAGGCCGGATTTGATTCCAGGTCCAACACTCTATCCATTGTGACATCTAGTTATCCAAAATAAGAATTAGTATTATATATAACAGAAAAATACCAGGGCCTTTTCTAGTATGATCAAGTCTTTTGTTAATAATATTATTTTATGCACTGATATTAGCTATAGCAAAAGATAAGATTGAAAAATTGAGTGAATATACATTTTTTAAAAAGAAACAAATTTATTACTTTTGTCAAATGCTATAATACTTAACTAAAGACTCAACTAAAAATAAATTTGAACAATAAATTCAATGGCCTATGAGGATAAACTCATAAAATCATCAGTCTCTATATTACAAAAAAGTCAGGGGAATAATAAATTCCACGAAAAGAAATGTATGAAATTCCACCTACCAAAACACACTGAAAACTTTATGAATATGTAAAATTACTCTCTTCATTATAATAATATCCTGTCTTTTTGCCTCTTTTCTGTGAGCCTGCACTTTGCCTTCATCATGATCTCTAATTCTTCAAGCCCTCCATGTTCTCCCGGTTCATCAATCTATTCTCACCATAATTTCAATCATATTCTCAGTCATTTTAATAGTATACTTTCTTCTACTCTTGAAAATCACTCTCTACCACAACATTCTGATGCTCCCCACTGCTAAGTATTTCCACTTCACACCTTTTCTTTTCCTGTTTTTAAAATGTTGAGCAGAGAAGAAATAATACATCCTTGCTCTAAAGAACTATTAGAAGGTCATGCCATCCAACCTTAACTGGGCCCTGACTGTGGTACCTTTTTTTATCAATCTTTGACTCTCACATAACTCACCAAGACTCCTTTCATGTCCCTAAATCCCCACCTTTCATTCTCATCAGACAATCTTAATACCCTTTTAACAAGAGTATCTAGGCTCTCTTTCCAGTGGTAGTGTCCAGAAATTAAGTATTCATTCACTCATTAAGTAATCATCATGTAGTAAACAGAAAAAAAAGCCCTGAGAGCCATCTTCCCTTTCATAGACAGGAGTTCCTAAGAAATGCATTTGGGATTATGTTCTTGTTTCTTTTGTCCTTTTCAGTTATACTTGTAGGGAGTATAGTTTCCCCCCCCCACCCACACAGAGAGAGAGAAGTTCAAATCTTGGGGGGTCATTGGAATCCAGAATTCAAAGCTAGATTTTATCGGAAGCCTATCAAGGAAGCCCTGAGAAGTCAGGATCTTGGAATAAAACTTTAGGGGATTTCTTTGGACTAAGAACTTTGTGGGCTTAATGCAATGTAGG
The DNA here is from genome assembly GCA_023553655.1 of Myrmecobius fasciatus. Classification (NCBI taxonomy): domain Eukaryota; kingdom Metazoa; phylum Chordata; class Mammalia; order Dasyuromorphia; family Myrmecobiidae; genus Myrmecobius; species Myrmecobius fasciatus. The sequence goes on from JAJPUD010003006.1 coordinate 257,997, forward strand.
GGCAGAACTAAGATAAGAATCTAACCCCTTTCTTCTCCCTAGGGACAGAATGTGAGCTTGTGAGGAAGGAACAGGAGTTTGGGCTACATCCTCAGTGAGGGGAAATATCTATGTTGTTTCTTCTTGCAACTTTACATTACTCCTAGCCTTATCTCATCTTACTCCCAGCCTTATCTCATCTTACTCCCCTTCATTTATACTAATGAATATTCCAGACAACTATTATCACCTATTTTCTTCTGTCCCCTCTCATCCATCCCACCCTCTTCATCTTTTTATAGAAGTTTATTTGTACCTTTGTAGTTGTCTGGTTACTGTCACAATTACTTTGAAGTGCATTTTATTCCACTATTACATTATAAACCTTTGAGAACCCATCTCTAAATTCTTTTATATTCCCCACTGCTTTGCATATAGATGATAAATATGTGTTGAATTATCAAGAAAAATCTTAAAAGATGAATTAAGGAAAAAAAATTAAATATAATAGCACTTCAATAGTCCTTTACAATTAGGCATTTGTCTCTAATTTATTGGACTAAGAACTCTTTATTAAGACCAGTTATATATTTGAGCTTCAGCTACTAACTTGGCTGCTTACTTTTTTGTTTCCTCAAACTTTACTTGAAATTCTCCTACACTTTGATTCTCATCTTAATTATAAATCCTTATATTATGGCAAGATTTAGAACTTTTATTTTCTTTTGATTTCTGTAATTTGAAATGCCATGAGAATGTATATTCAAATGTAGTTTATTAAAAAAAAACACAATCCATAATTTTTACATTTATTTCCCTTGTGGTCTTTTCCTTATTCTTCCCAGATTTCAAATACTATTGTGAGTACAATAAGAGGAAAATGACAGTATAGTTGAGTAATATTTGGCACACCGCAAGCATTTAAGAAATGTTTATTGATTAATTAGTATGAAATAAATAGGAAAACATTTTACTAAAATATTAAAGATAATTGGTACAAAACATCTTCCTAGGGCTCTTATACATTTTACTTTAAGTACATAGAAAGCCCAGGGTAGGATGGAGCCAAGATGGAGGAGTGATTGCAAATAAGACCAAGGTCATTTCTATAAACTCCTCCTAAGAGATGTAAAAAATATATGATACATAAATATGTGATACATAATGTTGGCAGGGAAATACAAACAACACCCACACCCATACCTTCATGCCCCCCACACACACAATTAGTACTTTGACCAGCCCATCTAGGTAGAGGGAATAAGATCTTTAGACAATGAACTTCTAAATCCCTACCCTCTCCCTGAGATCTTAGATAAGACAATACTAATTATTCCCAAGAATGCAACAGCAATATTAGCCCAGACCTTGCTTCTAGAAATGCTTGCAGAGTCCTGCCTTAACATTAAGTCCTTGGAAAAATGGACAAAAACACAGGTTGTATGAGAACATTTAAAAAGTAATTCTTGGATGACAGTAGGATGATTTCAGAAAGGCCTGGAGAGACTTGCATGAACTGATGCTGAGTGAAACGAGCAGAACCAGGAGATCATTATACACAGCAACAACAGTATTACATGATGATCAATTCTGATGGACATGGCTCTCTACAACAATGAAATGTCTCAAACCAGTTCCAATTGTTCAGTGTAGAAAGCCATATACACCCAGAGAGAGGGATATGAATGTGGACCACAACATAACATTTTCATGCTCTCTATTGATGTTTGCTTGTATTGTGTTTCCTTTCTCTGATTTTTTTTCTTGTAGATACGATTTTTCTTGCACAACAATGATAAGTGTGGAAATATGTATACATATATTCGATTTGTCAAGTATTTTAACATAATTAACATGTAGTGGAATTCCTGCCACCCAGGGGAGGGGAGGGGACTGGGGGGAAAATTTGTAACAGAAAGCTATGTAAAGATCAATGCTGAGGAACTACCCATACATATGTTATGCAAATAAAAAGCTTTAATAAAAAAAAATTAAAAAGTAATTCTTGGATATGCCAAATAAGGGGGTAGAAGATCTTTGAATCAAATAGTCACTTCATCTGCCCAAATATTGAAGAGAAAAAGGAGTAAGAAATGAAGAATCTTCCAAGACAGTTTAAGCCTTTTAATACCTTACAAGCCTTTCAATCAGAGAGGCAAGATCATCATTTTTTTGCATATTACAATGAACTAGACTTGCTGCTGATTGACAAAATCTTAGATTAGAGACTTTCCTCTTATTCTCTGCCTATATGAGTTGGCTGTTTTTCAGGCCAAACTCAAGATCTTTCTGGCTTCAACACAACACAATGATCACCTCATGGCTGATTATGCTAAAGAATGAGGTTTGGCTTGCCCCTCCCAGTGAATGAAGGTTTTCAGTAAAGTTTTTGATTGTTTTATATAATGGAGAAGTCAGTGCAAGAAGTGTATACCTAATATATAATTCTGAATACATTCATTAATTGTGCTCTCAATTGATTAAGCTATTAAGGTATCAGAGACAGAGCACCTTATTAGGTGCTATGATTTTTGGATTGGCTTAATTGATCCTTATCTTTGCATATGCATAAAAAATCTCCAAGTTCAATTAATCAAACTTCCTCAGTCCAAGCCTTAACATTTTTTTTTTTCCTACCCTCAGACATGTGTACCTGGGATCAGTTTCTAAATTTTTACTTACTATCTTTGTGACCTTGAGCATGTCCCTAACCAGGGACATCCATAAAATTAAGAGTCTGGAGAACTCTAAGGAACTCTAAATTCCCTTCCAGCAAAATCTGATATCCCACGATTCAGGAACTGATAAATTTAATTGAACCTATTTAAAGGACAAAACTTTGTACTCCTTGGTATAATACAGTTGGTCTTTTACTGACCTAATCACAAAAAAAAAAAAAAAAAAAAAACCATAAAGAGGTGTTAAATGAATTGTAAAACTGACTATAATTTAGTCTCTTTAGTGGATAAGAATTAGTCTTTTGAGGAAATAAAAAAAATGGGGCAACAGGCATATGGAAGAATGATAGACTTTGCTTCAAGGTAACTTTTGAAAGCTAGTTCTGGAACTCCAAGACTAGAATGCCCTTCCTGGGAGGTAAGTAAAAGAAACAGCAAACCTGAGAAAGGAAAGCTGTAGTAAGCCATAAGGAGCAGGCCAGACAAAAGCAATCACAACAAAAAAGAGATTGGGGATTCTGGGGAGTGATGTAACTAGAATTGATCAGGGACAGAAGTTGTATTGCTGAAACATTCTCTTACAAACTCCAATGCAAGTAATCCAGCACCTCCTTCATTCCTTAGAGTTCCTTCTTGAAGACTTGACATTTTTTCCTCCCTGGCATATTGGGAGGAGAAAAGCAAAGGCATCTGTTTACCTTAATTTGTTTTAAGTGTTTACTTTGACTTTATAAACAGTGGTAACCACTAGCTATTACCAGTTGTAGTTATAGGGACTGCAATTGAGAGGTAGCAATTGAGAAGAGCACCATCTCAAGAGAAGAGATAGAGATATACTAAGGTATTTTCTTAGCTAGTCTCTAGCTGAGGCTGTTTGATGTTAACAAAAAAAGATAAAGAGAATAACAGATCCTTTGATCTCTCAGAGTGGATGCTCTCCAGAGTGGAGAAGAAGCTGGGAAATTCATCTGGGCTACAAGCCAGTAGTAGAGTAAGAAGAAAATAGGAGTGGTTGAAGAACGCTGATCACAACATCACCCTCAAGCCAATTATACTTCGGGCTTCAAGACAATAAAATACAATCTTTATGCCTAAAAAGCTTAATTATTTAATTGCTTAAACAAAAATTAATCAATTGCTGGATGAGTTGGGCATATCAGTTCATTGATCTTCAGTGTCTTCATCTGTAATCATGGGGGAGAATATAGGTGGACTAAGTGGTTTCTAAAAGCTCTATCATTCTATTATGCAAATTATAATTGCTATTATTGTTCTGCCCTTTCTATCATGTCTGACTCATTTAGAGTTATCTTGGCAAAGATACTGATGTAGTTTGTCATTTCCTTCTCCAGCTCGTTATACAAATGAGGAAACTGAGGCAAGCAGGATTGGGTGCCCAGGATCACACACTTAATAAGGTGTCTAAGGCCAGATTTGAACTCATGAAAATTAATCTTCCTGACTCCAGGATCAGCATCCTATCCACTGTGCCACCTGAATGTCATAAAGCAAGATGTTAATAAATAAAAATTAATGTAATATAAAATGTGCATTTAAGTGCTGCCCCAAGTTAAGTTTTACACCCCTTCAATCAGTCAAAAAGCACATATTCAGTATTTCAAGTAGACACTGTACCAAATACTGAAGATTGGGAAAAAAAAAAGAAAAGAAAGAAAAGGAAAAAAAATGTCTCTGCCCTAAAGGGGCTCACATTCTATGTGAGCTTAATGTGGATTACATATAAATAATTATATGCATACAAAATATAGAGAGAATAGATAGTAAGTATTCTCAGAGAAATGGTATTCTGGGGAGGGAGAAAAGATAGTGGAGAGAGAGGAAGGAAATAATGATATCCATAAAGTGGGATTTAAGCAAAATTTTGAAGAGATAAAATAATGAGAATATTCCATCTATATACATTGTACTGAGTCCAAAAGGATGTGTTATGTTGAAGGGAGCAGAAATCTAACTTTAGAGTTTAAAAGTTAGTGAGAGGAAGAAAAATAGAGGAATCTAGTATAGGCTGATTTTTCAAGAAATTCAGTTGAGGCAAAGGAGAAAAAAGAAAGTAACTATGATGATAATTAAAGGAATGTCTGTGGATTCTTGAAAGTTCTTATAAGCTCAGTATAAGCCATCATAGACCCTATCAAACTGGAAATGCTTTGGTTGTCTCTAATTATAACTTCAGAAAAGGACTAATAAAGTTCAATGAAGCTTATCATTGGAAAAATGATTTTTATGTGATGATTCCCCAGCCATACCAACTCATGACAATCACCTTCTGATGCTAGCAGAGGATGGCAATGGGAAGCAGTAAAATACATCTGTGAAGTATTGAACTAAGTAAAGAAATGTTGGAGCAATTCACTAAAGTTATAATGAGAGAGTTAAGTGTCTGTTATCAACAAAAACTGCCCAGAGAAAGTGAATTTTGACACAATTTTCAGAGAATGTGATGATTAATCATATGAAGTAAGCGATAAGAGGCAAGAGTCTAATTACAGACTTTTTTTTCATTTCCACTTCATTTCTTGATGATAATTATCTTGTCAGTATTTTTCTAGATCTTGGGGAGGTTGAATGGGGGGGGGAGTTGCATCTAGACTATGCTACAAATAAAGAAGGATGTTTAATTTTATCTTTCTTTTTTAAAAAGATACTAATATCTCCTCAGTATTTACATATTTGTTAATAACACTGTAGAGGGACAGTGCCACTAATACTGATTTAACAAGAAAAAATAAGAAAATGAAAACTTTAGTAAAATGTGAAAACCAGTGATCATAGAGTCAAAGGAATTGAGTGCCTCTGCCTCTTACATTTATTACTTGTATGAATTTTGTAGGTAACTACATTCTTTATTCTCCCCACCTGTAAAATGAGTTGGGCTAGATGTCCTCTGAACTAGACTGTCTATCTTTAAGTCTATGTTCCTGTGACTAATTTGTTTAAACTTGATAAGATGGTGGTCTTGATTAAAAAATAACTTAAAATCTTTAAAATTTTAACCTAATAACCAACTCCACAGACTAAGAAATATAAGTAAGAATAAAATCACTTTTGAAAGTTGGTGTCTTTTTGTCTGTAAAACCTGAGTTATCTTTCAAATAATATTTCAATATCCAAATGTCAAGACAAAACTGAGGAGGACTATTATAAGATTCAAGAGAAACTAAAGTTTGACCCAAATTTAATTTTTTATCAGGTTTTCTTTAAAATAGATATAACTTCATGAATCTCTTTAGAAATGTAATCAAGGCATAGTTGCTATCTTTTCTTGCCACATAAGTTCCATCTTTCTTTGCTTTAGGCAACAGACTCACTGGCAGTAATGTTGAGTGACATTTCCCAGCTAAGGAAATGCTTTATGAATCATGTGTTTTTCTAGGCATACTGAACTTTCAGAATTATTAACTACAGCAAGATAGTAAAAGTCAAAACTCATTCAATAAATTCCAGGACATTCAGATTGAGAGAACAGGTGCTTGAAAATTCACAGCTGAAGAAAAAATTTCAGGATGCTTTCCAATATTGTTTCAGGGCTAATACAAAGGAGACTAGGCATTCTCTTGTTAGGGCTGAAGCTTTTACCCAGTAACTAGACTGGTCCTTTTATTTCTGTCTTTCATACACAATAAAGCTTGGACCATGTAAGTTTTGAGTTCCTTTCCAACTCTAAGAGTAATAATCACCATGACAGCAGATGCTTTAAAACTCTAAATCTAGAATGCAAGCTTTATAGTCAATTGAGATACGTAACTGCCATCTAGTGACAAAAAAGAGGAAGGCATTATACTTCATGTAAAAGAAAGGGAATTTGTTTTGCTTTGCTTTATTTGAAAGTTTGGTTTGCAATGGCAATAGTAATGAATTATAGGCAAGCACATAAATGTGGGGCATAAGTTTCTTAAGAGTTATAGGATGTTTACATGCTTTTTCAAAAGATTCTTATTTGACTTCTATCAAATAACAAAGCTATTGAATAAAAATTATAAAAAAAATGAATCTTTGAAAGAAAATTCTAAAGATATGACTTCCAGCCCAAAAGGAAAAGCGAGCAGGATAATTTTTATTGTAAAACTATGCTCTCTGAACCCTGCTGTTAGACCAAAGGCCCTCAATTTGGAGTCTAGTAAGACAGGAGATTTTTCTTAAAAAAAAAAACCTGCCCAGAAAAATGTGCTTGTATTCATATATTAAGTGAAGTTTTTCTATTTTTTGTATTTGATTTTCTGGGTAGGTGATTTTGTGGTTGAATATATAATCAGAAATATCTCTAACAGTCAGTTCTGAACCACAGAATAATTTTGTTTTGCTTGACTTTTACCATGTTTTGCTTGACAACTCTTGGTTATTCATTATTATCACCAAAGATAAGAAAGAAAAAAAGTGAAATTAAAATTAATCCAGTCTATATTTACTCTTTAAGGTTCTTCAACATCCATTAATCAATCTATAAACATTTATGATATATGTGTCCCATGTGCGGGCCTTTATAGATAAAGAAAAGTAAAACATCAATATTCTTACACATGGATGGAGGTAACAGCATGTAAATATAGGTTTAATCAAAAAGGATGAAGACACAAGGAACACAAGCAGATGGGAACATATTGATAGGTTTCATGTAGAAGATCTGAGTGTTGAAGAAAAGGATTTTAAGAGATAGTGGTAAGAGGGAAATATATTCTAGTCATCTAAAGTTTCTTCAGTATCTAAAATTTCTTTTGTCAGGTTTCTTCTAATATTTTTAATGTATTATTTTTATTCATTTAAGGTGTACAATCAATTCTTTTCTTTCACAAACATCAATATTATACATAATTTAAAACAATCTATGATTTGATGCTCACTTTGTATAGAGGATCATAGATTTAAAATTAGGGGGATCTTTATGTATTATATAATTTCCCTCATATTTTTATAGATCAAAAATCTGAGGTCAAAAGAGGTAAAGTAATTTATCCAAGATCATATGGATAGTTATTGCCAGTCAGAATTTGAAGCCAAGTCTTATGACTCCAATTCACCAAGTTGCCACTCTTCTGCCAAGGTAAGATTAAGAAAAATAAAATCACAACCAAGATTCCTCTAATCCTCTACAAAACCAAGATACAGCACAGTTTTTCCTTTATTTAACAATTTAGATTGTTATATAAACATAGGCCATCTAATATCATTAAATGATTATGAAAAATCAATGGTACAAAATATTAGAGAACACCTCTTAGGAAGAATGATATAGATAAGATGATATAGATAATAAAGAGAGAAGCTAACTTTGGGGAATCAGGCACAAAGGGATACCATTACTGATTATCCAATTTAAATCTTAGACAATTGGCTGAAAGTAGCATTTTTAAAAATGATAATTTGGTAATTATGTGCTCTTGATACTGACAGTATTTTATGCAAGTATGTACATACTGATAGCAGTCATAGTTCAATTGGGGATAGGTAGAGCTTCCACAAGGTAATGCTGGGGGATTATGTGAGAAGGAGGGAAAAATATCCAGACTCTAAAGACTTTTTGTTAACAGTATTTTATGTGATTTTTTGATATTTGTTATGCTTTATAGTTTCCTCTAGGTTGTTCCTGACCTACTTTGCTATAGTCCTTCACTATTTCTGAATATTTAGATAATTATTATGTTATAACTTTATCTTAACAATATCTCTACCTAGTTTACCATACTTTCCTCACCTTTAAAGACTAAAAGGTTTATTGCTTTAAATCAAAATTCTGAGCTAACTTGTTTTTTTTTTCTTTAGCAACATTTATCTTAGTGTCTCAAATTTAATCATGGTTTCTCTAAAAATTTTAAGCTGTGATTATGATGCAAATATTTAGGAAACCAGAGAATTCAACCTGCTTAGGGCTGTAGCCTTATTATAACCTCCAGGTGGCACTCAGTCCCAATTGTTTTTAGATGACAGGTGCTCTTTCCTTAGAATCATAAAACATTATACCTTGGAGGAATCATAGATGTCCTCTAATTACTTTATCTTATTTTTTAAAAAAAGAATTGAAGGTAAGTCACTTTCTTATTAAGGTCATGGACCTAATTAGTGACAGAAAAAGGACAAGATAATAAGCTCAATACCAAACTCCTGTTCCCTTTTCATTACATCATTGTATCAGCTCTCCAAATGTGATCCAGGAACCTCGAGATTCATTCAAGGGTTCATAAGGTCAAGATTATTTTCACAAAAATATTAAGACATTTTAATTTCTAATATGATAAATATTGGTAAAAACATACAATCTCCCTACACACACATAATGAAGTTTTCTTGAGAGTCTTCAATTTTTAACATTATAAAGAATCCATTAACCAAAATTTTTGAGAACTACTATGCCCTACAGTTTGGCAGAACACATTCTATCTTTTTCTTATGATTCCAAAAAATCAACATATTCAACAAAGACCTATCACCTCAAAATTCCAACTTGGCCATAATTAAATATGTCTTTGTGTTTAAGAGTGTCTAACTATTTTGTATATAAATACTACTGCAAACAATATTGACTGATTTCTTTATTTTTGGTATTTTTCTGTAGTAACTATATTTATTTTGAGTTAGACAAATATAACATGATTATTTTTAATATGTGAGGAGGCGACCAAGTTGTTGAGTTAAGGTACTTTCTTTGACAATTAGTCAATAGGAATTGTAAAACAATAATAAATTATATTTATAGAGAGCTTTAAGAGCTACAAACTGTTTTCAGCACAACTCAGTGAGGTAGGAGTTGAAAGTTCTGCTATCTCAATTTAATTAAAGAAAAAAAAACCTGAGTACTCAAAGTTAAGTGATATGTCCAGAGTCACTCAGCTACGAAATATTACAGCCTGGACTGAAACCAGGATCTTATTCAGCCTTCTGCTGCCTTATCCAGTGTTTTGGAAGATCATAAAACTCAGTAGTTTTTTGTCTTTTGATTGATTTTTTGCCTTGATTTAACAGCAAGGCAGATTTTTTAAAAAATTCTTATGTTGTAAAAGTGGAAAAAAATATTGCTTTCCACTTGATATGTTTTTTCTTTTCTTAGGGAAATGACAAGTGCTGAGGTGGGCAGAAAAGAAAGAAGGGTATGTATGGATAGCCTAAGACACAACACTGCAGTTCAGAAAGATGTAGGGAAGAGATTGAAGTGATCATCAATACTGAATCCAACAAAGTATGATATCCAACTGACAAGCACTCCCATCATATCCTATATTTTACCCAAACTGAAAAATATCTAAAGCAGAACATCTGTCCTTTCTCCTCATATCTGTTCTTCCTTGTGACTTCCCTGTTTCCATTAATGGTACAACCAGTCTCCCTGTTATCATGAATCAATCCTTGATATTATCTTCAGCACAACCTGTAGTCAAATAGTGTCCAACTTCCATGATTTCTACTTCTCCAGTATCCAGCCCTCCTCCTTTCAATATTTATTGCTACCACTATAGAACATTACTGTGTCTCCCTTCACTATAATAGGTAGTCTTCCTCTCAGTAATTCCTGTTCAGGTTTATCCATCCCTTTTCAATTTGTCTTTTATACTATATTATATAATGGTATGTATATACATATATATTCACACACATATGTATATGTGTGTATATGTTTATATATATACATATGTCATTCTATAATATACTGTAAATATATATGTATATATATATAACATCTCATATCTCTCCAATGTCTCCTAATTTATTATCAGATGATGCCCAGAGCTCCTTGCCATGGCATTCAAGACCATAATTTGATACAAATTTACCCTTGCAGTCTTATCTCAGACTACTTTACTTAATGCATGTCTGAATTCCTAAGTCTCTATTGAAATGACACTTTTTCCTTGAAGCCTACTTTGATTCATCCCATTGTGAAATGATTTTTCTTTCCACAGAACTTGGAAGATATTTTCTATCTCTAATATGGTTTGCCACATATTGTTCAGTCACTTCACTCAGATCCAACTCTTCATGACCACATTTGGGGTTTTCTTGGCAAAGATACTGGAATGGTTTACCCTTTCATTCTCCAGCTCATTTTACAGATAAAGAACTGAGGCAAACAGGATAAAGTGACATGTCCAGAATCATATAACTAATGAGTGTGTGAGACCAGATTTGAACTCAGGAAAATCAGTGTTCCTAATTTCAGGTCACTCTATCACTGTGCCACCTACCTGCCTTATCATACTTTCTTCATTATAAGATTGACAGTTTTCTGAGTTCAGAAACTGAAGCCTTATTTAAAATATATGTGCCTCTTATCACTTAGCATAGTATTTTTCACACAGATGAAACTTAAATACTTTTTTGCTAAATGAATTTTGAATGAATATGCATGGGCACTATATACACTGTATACTTTCACTGTCTTTTATGATGGAAGATAATGGAGGAAGTGCATCGTCAATGAAAGAGATTACTCTGGCAAGTATGTTAATATAAATATAAAGCAACAGGTCACAATTTGCTATAAACTTTAAAATGTTTACAGCTTTAGTGAAATGTTTCATCAAAGATGAAGTAAAACACAGTAACAGTGTGTGGGTTATGTCATTGTATAATATTTCCAAAAAAGTAAAAATGAATATTGATCCAATGAGAATTAAAGGCAACCCTGAAATGACACTCCAAAATCCAGGAAGTTGGAAGGCTTGCGGTATATTAAGTTTAATGCAATCTAAAAATCTCAGTTTAGAACTCTCTCTGTCCTGGAGCCAATTTTCTTTGTGAAGCAGACAAACTCAGGAATTTATCATGTCTAGTAAGGGAAATAGCCCTCCAAGGATTTATTAGATTTATGTAAAGTTCTTTGTCCATGAATGGGAATGTAAGAGAATCTTTATTCTTAATATGAAGGGGGGAAAGGCCAAATGTTTATTTTTTGAAATGACAAGACAAAGAACATTCTTAAAATTCAGTGTTATAAGAAATACCCAGATAACCTTAGTTTCTAGATTTAACCAGCAAGAGATCTTTGTTTTAAACACACAAAAATCTGAAAGAATTTGATATGTTTAAAAAAATAACAAAATTTAATCCCCACATTTCTTATTCTTGTCATAATTAAAACAGTGATATATCATCTTCCACTAAGTTTCTATTTCAGTGCTTTGCTGTGGAAGGGGCAAACCTGGTAAGTCCTAAATTAAACTGGAAAATCTTGGAGCAATATTATTAAATTATTAATAAGAACAGCAATGGGGAATTGCATAATGTTTTAAAGATTTTCAAGTGCTTTAATCTTTACTAGTTATTCCCAAAGTTTTTCTTCCACAAACCTCTTTCAACAATATAAAAAGTGCTGTGAATTTCCATAGTAATTTAATATTGTGGTTTAGTTCTTTTTCAGTTATATCTGATTCCTTATGACACCTTTTTGTGGTTTTCCTGGCAAAGATACTGGAGTAGTTTGCCATTTCCTTCTCCAGTTCATTTTACAGATGAAGAACTAAGGCAAATAAGTTTAAGTGATATGCCTAGGCTCACACAGCTAGTAAGTAAATAAAGCTGTATTTAAAGCTGAGTACTTCCAACTCCAAACCCAGTATCTATCTACTGTGTCACCTAGCTGCCTATAATTTATTATACTACTCAATATATTCTTTTAAGTATTTACTGCTCCACGTATTCATTAAAGAAGACAAGAACACAACTCAGTGATCTATACAATATCATTTGCTTGGAGGCTTAGTGATATGAACTGTATATATACTGCTTGAGGCACAGAGATGCTAAAAAAATGATGGATAACCATAAAGAAATAAACATATTTAGTGATAGTAAATCATGAAAAGCATTGGAGGTAAAAAGCAAGATGGTGATTTGCACTGATGGAAAGGGGAGCTCCTGCTAGTGGAATCACTAATCTTCAAATATTCAAGTACAGATTTAACTGTACTTGTCTATAGAGAAGTGTGTCCAATTAAATTTGGTCTTCATATAAAATAAAACTTCTAACCCATGACTTTTCTTCTAATTATTATTTTAAAGGCCACTCACTTCCCCTCAATTTTTTGTAAAGTGTCCAAATTGCTCATACCACTGAACATTCAGAGACTTTTAAAATATAGGGCCAAAGAGAATAATGTAAGAGATTTGGGGGGGGCAGTGATTCCCATAGGATTAGAGGTAGTTAATAAACTATGAAATCTAAAAAAGCAATAAATACATTGGACAGAAAAGCTGACTCATTCCATTTACCTTACAAGTCAAGTTAGGAGCTCTTTGGGGAATGATTTGTACACACATCAAAGTAGGTTCTTAATTCTCCATTGCTCTCCATAGGTGATACAATGGTTAGAGAAATAGGCCTAGATGCAGGATGACATGAGTTCAAATGTAACCTTCAGACATTTATTAGATGTGTGAGCAAGTCACTTAACTGCTGTCAGCTTCAGTTTTCTTAGCTATAAAATGGGGATAATAATAACTTCCTCGAAAATTATGAGAATCAAGCAAGATAATTTTTATAAAGTATAATATTATAGTAGTTGGCATATAAAAGACACTTCATATTTTTTCCCTTCCCTGCCATCTTTTCTTTATATATCACTGATTGTTCATATTTACTCATACATTGCTGGGGAGACTCATGTTTCTCTCAGTAAATATTGATTTAGCATGGAGGTTCTTTACCAATGATAATTTCCTCCACCAACTTTTTTTCAAGTTTTAGTTCCTTATACATTTTTAAAAACCAATTCTTTTCTAGTTAATGATTTTGGAAGACAAACACACACACATGCGCACACACACAGATACACACAGGTAATTACCTGTAGTTTACTCACACTGAAAGAAAATTCTTACCTGTTGAAGAGCATCTGAACACTTTTTCTGTTTTTCCAAAATGGCAGCTTGAAACTCTAGATTAGAAAGGATAAGAAAAGATTAAGTCTTGAAGAAAGAATTCATTTTGTTTCCTATTTCTTATTGAAAATGTAAAAGAATAAAAACTTAGTTATGACATTGTGCCATGTGTGACACAGGTAATAAACACAATAATTTGAATAGATTTTATTGATATATTTTATTTTTAAATAACATTTCTTTCTTGAATCCCTCCCTAAAGAAAAGGAAAAAAATCAGCAAAACCAATCACTGCAGAAAAAAATTCAAAAGTAATATGCAATATTTCAAACCAATGGACACAATTTCTGCAAAGGAGTTGGGGGTATTTATGTCTTATTACATCTTTTTTGAGATCAAATTTGATCATTTTAATTTTATAACATTCAAATTCAACTTTTTTGTTTTTTTTTGTTTTGCATTTACATTAATTGTTGTAGTCATTTTCATTGTTTCCTTGCCTTGCTTACTTCGTTTTATGTCAGTTCATATAAGCCATGCCTCTCTGTATTGTTATATTGAATGGCATAGTAAATATTCCATTACATACATTAACAACAAATAGTTACCCAATTGATAGGTATCTACTTTATCTCTCATTCTTTTTTGACAAACAAAGCACAATCATAAATATGTTGGTGTCTATGCATCCTTCCTTTTTAGTAATTAACTGGGATGTGTCCCTAGCAGTGAAATTTCTGTTTCAAAGGGTAAACCATTTTAGACACTTCATCTGCCTAATTCTAAATTGTTTCCCAGAATGGTTATACTAACGCATAGTTCCATCAATAAGGCATTAATATATCTATCTTTTCTTAACCCCTCCAGTATTAACTATTCCCATCTTTTTGTCATCTTTGTTTTGCTAGATATAAAGTATAACATCAGAGTTATTTTGGTCTGCTTTTAGTAGTGTATGTGTGTGTATACATAGACACATATATAAGCAATTCACAATTTTTATAATTTGGGTGTATAAACACATATGTATGTACATTTATGTTTTAGCCGTTTACAATTCTTTTGAAAACCAAACACATTGAAACTATGTCAAGGATATCTTAATCATAAAGTTTGAATATGTAAATTTTTTACAGTATAAGAAAAAATAATCTTTGCTTTGTAACACAGGTATCACATTTGCCAAAAGTTTTGTTATTACAAATTATAAAGAATTAGATGCTTTTCCTTCCATATTAGACAAGGGTATACTAATCAACCTCTACTCATACTTCATCATAGACTTAGGAAAATTCTGTTTATCTTCAGTATATCCTAAAGGATATTCTCATAATGTCATCAAATTAAAGGTCCTATCCTATCACCAGTTAAAAATGTATCAAAAAAGTAGACTGTGGGCTGATTAATTTTTTGGCCACAACTCTCAAAGATCATTTCCCAGTTTTAAGGGCTTATGATTTACTTCAGGAAGTACTCAAATAAACAGAATCAAAGATCCCTGAAACACTGACATCTATCATAAACAGCCAATCTTTTTTGGGGGTGAATCTATAAATATGCCTACGAGGGTCAGGGAGTTCTTAAAACTGTTCATTTCTTTGGGACCTATTCATTTAAGCTTCATGGGAGTTACAGAAGAGTAGATCGTGTAATACAGCTCCCTTATTTTAAAAATAAGAAATCTGAGAATCCAAGAGAATTTATCCAAGTTTATAAAACTAGCTGCATATTAAAACTAAAACCTAGATCTTCAGTTTATTCTGTATATATCTTGTTTCTACATAGTTGCTTACATGTTATTTCCCCTGTTACATGGTAAGCTTTTTGAAAGCAGGAACTGTCTTTTTTTTTTTTTCATATTACAAGTACTTAGTAGACAATATGCTTACTTATTGATCTCTTGTCTTTACTACTCTACCAGGGCCTCTTTAATCAAAATCTAAAATAGACAGTATCTTCAAGACTCCTTATATGGGCTAACTGGCTTCTGTATTTATTGAAATTACTGAAATTAAAGAGACAGCTATGACACTTTTTAAAGATTTAATAAGATGTTTCACTCACAATCTTCTTGGGGCAGTATGGGGTGAGGGGAGCTTTCCTCTCTGGAAACTGATATTTGCCATAAATAGAAAACAAGTATTTTAAAGGTAAGACAAGGACTGTCTCACTTTTATACTTTTGTTCCAGTAGCTGACAAATGATTGACATTTACCAAATGTTTCCTGAAAGTGGTTCCTCATAGGAGACAGAGAAAAAAGATGAGGAATTTATTCAGAATATTTATAACTATTACAATCTCTTTACCTACCAGTAAATATATGCCTTTTACAATTTTAAAACTACATTGTTCCAATAGAGAACAGTCTAAAGTGGAAGCATAAAAATTTAACATCATAGTGGCCATAAAAAAAGAAACACATAATGTTATTAAGATCATTTTTGATGATTTCCCATGGTGAACAGACACTGTTAATAAAAAATGGATTTTCTTTCATTTTAAGATTGCTAAGCTCAGAAGTAGGGATTACCATTATTATTGAAACCTGATTTTTAATAAAGTCCTTTAACATCAAAGCTGAACTATAGTCAATATTTGATGGCAAATTTGAGTCCCAATAGTACTTATTAGTTTTTTTAATCAAATATACATAAAGTACATTCCAGATTTATTTTGATAGTGTTGGACTTGGTATTCTTCCAGGAAAATTTAAATTCTGAACTTTCATGGCAAGTAAGACTCTACATCACAATTAGCAAACAAGAGATTGAATTATAAAGATATACAAATCAATATTTAATAATCAATGGGCTGAATTATAAAGACATACAATTTAAAACACTGATCTTTAACATCCAGCATTAATTTTCTAGAACTTAGATGACTATTTTATTGCTTCATTATTTTCTTCCAATCATGATTCTCTAAAATTAGTTTTCAATCCCAACAAACCTTTTCATGCTAAAATATATCTCATTGAAACAAACAGACAAACAACACTGGCGTGATTTTTTTGTGAGCCAATGGCAAAAAAAAATTCTTAGTCAAAACAAAATGTTTTTGAAGAAGGCATAAGTATGCTGGCTTTAAAGTTAAACTTTTGAGAATGGGAAAGAAGAGAGATCTAAGATTAAACTAACAAAAGAAAGGGAATGAAAAGGAGAGGATTAAAAGAAAGGAAAATTTTATATAGTCACAGGATATAAACAAATGGTAATTTAAAAAATTTAAGATTAATAACAAACAGATTAAATATTGCTCTAAATTATTAGTAATAAGAGGAATGCAAATTAAACTGTTTCACTTCATACTCATATTGACAATTTTTTTCAAAAATAGTTCATTTTGGAGGCTCTTTGAAAAGACAAGCATACAAATTAGTGAAAATGTAAACTGAACTGACTATTCTCAAATGTAGTTTGGAATTATGCAAACAAGTGATTAAAATTTCACTCTTTGTTCCAGAGATATCTATGCTAGGATTCTATCCCCATGAGGTTAATGATAGAGAATTTTCATATGTCCAAAAACTCATAGCATCAATTTTTATATGAATAAAGAACTAGAAATAAACTTTGTAAAGATATTTTGCTACATGCATGTAACGGAATATTGCTGTAATATATGGAAGATAAATATGAAGGCTTTAGAGAAACAAAAGAAAACTTATATGGATTGATGCTGTGAAACAAGCAGAACCTGGAAAATATATGGTACTATTACAAACTAATTGTAAACTAAATTAACAAGACTACAAAGCTCAGAGCTATCTAACTATCATGACTAAGCTCAGTCCTAGAGAAGAATTAAGAAGACATATTTCTTTCATGGCAAAAGGAGGAAGCTTTGACAGTAGAATATTCCTTAAACTGTCATACAAGGCTGATATGTGCTGGTTTGTCTTATTGCACTGATCTTCCTATCTCCTACATTTAACATTAACAACAAAAACTTTGTTATAGGACTTTTCTGATTTTTTATAAAATATGAATTTTATGTCAATTGGCTTTCATAAAATATATTTAATTAAGCAATTAAAGAAAACCTAAGTGAATTTTGAAAAAAGTAAAAAAAAGAAAAGAAAAGAAAAGAAAGGAAGAATGCCAATAGGAAATAGGAAGTTAGCTGAAAATAAGAATTTGTGAGAAAACAGGAGAAAATGAGAGGGAATAGGTAAGAAAAGAATGAAACTAGAAGAGGAGGTAGAAAAGAAAGAAAAAAAAGGAGGGAGATTAAGAGAGAGAAGAAAAGGATGAGGAGGGAGAAGAGAAAAGAGAAGGGAGAGTGGAAGGAGAAAAGAGGAAAGGATAACCTGAAGGAGAGGGAAAAGAGAAAAAAGGAGTTAACAGGGAGGAAAGAGAAGGATGGGGTTAGTTATGTAGGAGGGAAGGAGACACAAGAAAATTAGTAGAAGAAAACACAATAAAAGGAGTGGAACTGTCCATTAGCTGACTTTTTTATAAAAGAATATGCAGACTCAAGGCTATACAGTACTTAGGACAAAAGTTTCTGACACCATCTGCTTAGCTAAATATTCTGTGATTACCATAGGTAGATGTCATTTCTCCTCTTTTCCAAATACTTATTTCCATCCTGTTTCTTCCAGAAACCATCCATTTTTAACATATTTGTTGACTCAAATTATCTTTATATACAACTCCTTCATCTTTTCATGTTTGCTGAAGAGCAGAGATCCTGTCTCACTCTTAGTAATATTAAATTAATTTGTATTCTCCTTATCACTTTGCATGTAATATTCCATCTATAATTGTGTTGAATTTCTGAAGAATGGCCTTTTTGTAGTCACTAATATATGGTTACTTCAGAATGATCTAAAAGGGGGAGAATATTTTTGGCCCTTTTGGAATTTGGCCAAAGAAGAAGAAAAAGTTGGGAGAGAAAGAGAAGAGGAAGGGAGGAGAAAATTGGAAGCAGTAAATAAAAGTAAGCATTGGGAAGATGAAAACTGGAAAACAAAAGTAAAGAAAAATAGATGGAATTTTTTTCTTTAAAAACACTTCTTCAGGGGCAGCTAGATGGCGCAGTGGTTAGAGCAGCAGCCCTGAAGTCAGGAGGACCTGAGTTCAAATCTGGTCTCAGACACTTCCTAGCTGTGTGACTCTGGGCAAGTCACTTAACCCCAA
>JAJPUD010003007.1:0-75990 GCA_023553655.1 Myrmecobius fasciatus
TAATGTTTGTTGACTTAACTTGACTAGAACCTACATGTGGAAAAAATGGAAGGCTATGGGGTCCTAGCTTTAAGCCCTATCTATTGCAGCTGTCTTTTAAGAGCTCACCTTGTATGAGCCCTTTGATCTCAGAGGCAAGATGAATAAGGCAGGGAACTCATAGGATGTGAAAAGAGATCCAGTTTATTATGCTACACAGCCTTGTTGATATACAGTTTTGCAAGCGTGATGAGTGCATGAACAGTAGGCAATCCCCAATCACCATTCAGAGAAGCAGCTAGTGGGCATTGCGTATGCATGGTATCTGCCAATGGGAGGAGAGCCAACCCAGCCATGTCAGCAACCCCCTTACAGGCAAGAGGCCTTGTCAAGGCATCCCTGCTAGGGAGCAAGTAGCTGTGACCCTCAGGCTCTACCCATTCCCATGCCATGCACCAGTGCTCCTTGCTCAACAAGGGCATTTCTGCAATGTGGCAGAAAACTTATTGTACACCACAGGTCAAGGTGGCCTCTGTACTCCCTCTCAGCAGGGTCCCATACCTAGCAATTCCCCTTTTTTATCTTTTCTAGATAAAAAGTTTCTTGAGCTGCAACTTCTGAAAAGATGGTGGAGAAAGATCTATAAAAGCATCCTAATATTGCAGGGTAACAACAAAGCAATAGCAATATCACAACACAGAGTACAATCCATGATTCTAATTTTAACCACCATGAATAGGTTTGTGCCATGTGCCAAACTGCTGACCCAATTCTTGAATGACAAGAATGTGTCCCATGAAGGCTTGTGCTTTATAAGGGACCAACCTGATGACCCATTATGTAGACACACATCCCTCGTGGATGAGGGTGTCTCTATGACAGGGCGTCCCCTGCATGCCCAGCATATGTGTCACATGATACTCCATTCCCCAAGAGACAGTCCTAGATCATGGTGGGTCCATGGCCCACCTTTTAGCCTCTGTTGCCAATCTTGATTGTATATAACAGAAATCCATATATAAAAAACATTTTGTTAGTGGTTTTAGGGGCATGTCTTCTCCTTTTGGACAGTTGCCTCTTTTTCCTTCTTTTCTTCTGCTGCTTTATGGAAAACTCTGAGATGTCTGGTGGGAATCCACTGCTGAAGGGTTTGTCCTGTGCCAATACAAGCATATCTGGGCCCCCACATTAGAACCCTAAAGAGTCCCTCCCATCCTTCAGGACTCTTTTTTATTACCATGGTCTTATTCTTAGGGGCCTTCTTAATGAAGATGGGGTGTTATTTTTCACAAAATAGTATTTCATAACTGAACTTAAATTATTTGAATCAATTTTTTTGTAATTTATTATGTATAATGTCAAGAATTGTTTTGATATGTAATTGGAAGGAAAACATTATTAAGAAAAAAAGTGGTAGTTGGGTGGTGTTAATGTGGAGAGTGTAGCTAGACTGCAGACAAAGTTTATTCATCATTGCCTTCTTTTTTTCTTCCTTCATTTAGTCTGTAGATTTAACAAGCCATGATACAAAAAAAAAAAGAGTGTGGTATGCTCATTTCTTAGCCAAGGCTTCTCAACTCCATGTAGTTAGTAAATAAATAAATAAATAAATTTTAAATTGCCTACTATAAACTTTCTATTATGTTCCAGAGTTTATATTATAGAAAAAGTTAAAAGTACAACCACCAAAGTTGAGAGTCCCCAATTAGGAAATATTCCTAACATTTACATAAAGTTTTGGTTCTGTCCTAATTTAAATTTATTTATTTTCATCTTTAAATAATACATCATTCCTTCATAATGGTTAAAATAAAATTCAAGCTGTAGAAATGTTTGGGTAAAGAAGCCAGCAGATAGGTTATAAAGTCTATTCTCAGGAAGGAGTATCAGGGGTAAAAGAGACTTCTCTAAATCCTTGAAGAAGTGTGAACAGCTGGTGTATTCTGTCTAAAGGCTTCCTTCTGGCCTCTGAGATTCTTAGAATAGCCAATGGTCCTCCTTGATTTCTCAGTTTTCTATCATTGTTGAGCCTTACTTCTTCTGTCTTCTTTTTCTTGTTTCCCCTTTCACCAGAATGTTTCTGGCTAACCTCAGTAAGGCTTGTTCAAGATGGAAAGACTGAGCCTTTGAAAGTCAGCTATTGAGATTTCCTTTCTTCTAGAACTAAGCACAATGTCTGACATATAGTACACAATTAATGTTTATTGATTGACTGATTAATTCCTCTTAGTCATTTTCATTGGGCATATATCTCTTTAAAAACTCTGGGTATGGCTTTATTCTGCCCTCTGTCTCAAGTATCTCCATAATAACCCTTTATTTTTTTTATTAAAGCTTTTTATTTGTATAACATATATATGGGTAGTTTCCCAACATTGATCTTTACAAAGCTTTCCATTACAAATTTTGCCCCCAGTCCACTCCCCTCCCCTAGATGGCAGGAAGTCCACTACATGTTAATAATGTTGAAATGCTTGAGAAGTTATGCAAGAAAAATCCTATCTACAAGGGAAAAAAAAGAATCAGAGAAAGGCAACACAATGCAAGCAAATGTCAATAGAGATCATGAAAATGTTACGTTGTGGTCCATATTTCATTTCCCTCTCTCTGGGTGTATATGGTTTTCTTCAGTGAACAATTGGAACTGGTTTGAGACAATTCTTTGTTGCAGAGAGCCATGTCCATCAGAATTGATCATCATGTAATACTGTTGTTGCTGTGTATGATGATCTCCTGGTTCTGCTCGTTTCACTCAGCATCAGTTCATGCAAGTCCCTCCAGGCTTCTCTGAAATCGTCCTGCTGGTCGTTTCTTACAGAGCAATAATATTCCATAACATTCATATACCATAATTTATTCAGCCACTCTCCAATTGATGGGCATCCCTTCAGTTTCCAGTTTCTAGCCACTACAAAAAGGGCTGCCACAAACATTCTTGCACAGGTGGGTCCCTTTCCCTCCTCTAAGATCTCTTTGGGATATAGGCCCAGTAGAAACACTGCTGGGTCAAAGGGTATGCACAGTTTAACAACTTTTTGAGCATAGCTCCAAATTGCTCTCCAGAATGGCTGGATCCGTTCACAGTTCCACCAACAATGTATTAGTGTCCCAGTTTTCCCACATCCCCTCCAACATTCATCGTTATCTTTTTCTGTCATTTTAGCCAATCTGACAGGTGTGTAGTGGTACCTCAGAGTTGTCTTAATTTGCATTTCTCTGATCAATAGTGATTTGGAGCAACTTTTCATATGACTAGAGATTAACCCTTTATTTTCAAGACTAAGAGAGGAACACTTGTCCTTTTGAACTATAAATACCAACATGTCAGTCAATTCTCAAATCCCTAACATAAATGTGGTATTTGGGAGCTTAAACTATATTAAAGTCATTTTATGTTTGCTGAATAGAAAGTAGTATTCACAGCTAAAAAATTTTTGAAATCAAGCTCTTGCTCAGGAATCTCCCTGCTGGGAACTTTATTTTTATGGAAAAAATACAACCTTGTCTATGACATAATTCATATTATGATTATGATTATGATTATATTACATTGTTGTAATAATCTGGACTAGTGTAAAATTATAGTAGCATGTAGAGAAAAAAATAGAATCTAGTGGAAATCAGTGCAAGTCTATGACTCAAGAGACATAACAGTATGAGAAACTGCTCAGAACAAGATGTTGTGATCCATATTCTCCAAGATACTCTTTATGTTAGTGTTTATAAAAATGGTAGCCAACAGGATCTTGGTATAGATATTATAATATAATTATTATAAAAATATTTAAGAATGTAATTAAATAGATGGGATAATATTGGATGCAGTTGCTGTTTTATTTTCCCTCCAGTTTCTACTGTTCAGTGCAAGAGAGCTGATTTCCTGTTAGTTGACCAAGGATATAAGTTATAGAGAACTATGAGCTACCCTATGGAAAACTCAGAGCATTAATGTCAATGAGTTAAGCATGGGCAATATCTTGGTGAAATCCCAGATCACCAGCCAGGCCCACTTGAGTTTCACAAAAGAAATTGGTGTCAAGAACATTTTCTGTTGGCTGGTCATAAAAGCACAGAAAAAAGGAAAGTAACACTGCTTTGGCTGGCGGAACATTAGGCCATGGGCAACTTCATGTTATAAACTTATGGTTTCCCTTATCACTAGTGCAAGAATTATTTCTTTGCCCCTTCTCTAAATTGAATCATTGCCCAGGAAGGATTCAGTTTAGAGAAGGGGCAAGGAAATAATTCCTGTTGCCCAGGAACAGCTGTATTAGATTCTATGCTCATCTGATCAGATAATGGAAGAGAACTGAAATTAAAATAAAGTAATTTAATGTAGTAATAGTAAAATATAGCAAACATTGAATAAGAAGTGAATAAAAGCCTTGGGATCACAATATCTCACATTTGGAAGGCATTCCAGAAGTCATTTGTCTATTACTAAAGAATTCTCAATTAAGTAGTGTGTTAAAATATCAAGTGAGAACTATTTGCCTTGTTAAAACAACAAAATAAAACAATAGTAATAATGACTACTATCTGCTATCTTATTTAATATAATGATTATTGAATATATTTAACAAAGTTATTCTTTTAAGGGAATCAAATAATTTTTCTGGGGCCATATCTATTTCTAAGAAAACCAATTGCTGAGAACTAATAGTCTCTAGTCTGGGTCACATCTGTGCCTATAGTTCTGAGAGAATAATTTACTGAAGTTAAATCTCAATCAGAATTCTGAGAGAGAATTTGTTCTTTTGAATGCAACAAGCTATAGTGTAGTAGAATGAATGGAAAATACAGAATTCTTAAGTGATTTGCATATGAATGAAGGATTAGAGATTTTACTTAATTTCCTAAGAGGAGAATCTTGAAAGCAGAAAATCAGGAAAGTCATTCAGCAAATTATCTAGTTAGTACCAAAGTCTTGCTTAGAAATGGGTCTATTCAGGCCAGTAGGGGAAACATCTACTCAAAATAGAAGGTACTAAATAAAGTTCCTCATGGAACTTTTATGGATGATTCCTATGTTAGAAAGTAAACATTGAAGCTTACAATTTGGAAGATTTCCCTCCTTCATAGGCTTCCCTAATAAGTTTCTATAAATGTGTCACTAAATTAATCTGTAAGTCATGTCTCAGTCCATTTGTACTATGGTCAATCATTACCATAGCATTTCTGGATTTTTCCCAGAAGATTGTTTTAAAATTATTTTTATTTATTTAATGATTAATAATGTTTTTCTGTTATACTTAATTGTGCATTCTTCTCTGGACCTGTTATTTCATTCTCGATCTGCAAACATCACCTTTGCATCTATGATTTCCTTCATTTCCTTTCCTTTTTTTGGTCAGGGGTGGGTTGGAGTAGGATGAGGAGGTTTATCACTGTTGTGGTGGGAAGGTTGTTTTTTTTTTTCTTTATTGATTATTCTGGTCACAATCTTCTGGGTATTTTTTTTAATGAAAATTGATTCAGAAATTTTACTTCTGCTTGTCTTTTTAATTCATCTTTCCTGGTTGACTATTTTATTCAAGATGTGGTTTTAATCAGGGATTGAAGGTTTGTTATTATTTGATCTTTATTTTTAAAATGACTTTATTTTCAAAATGTTGGTATTCTTCCCTTCTGGTGCCTAATATTGCTACTACTTAACTGTGGCCTATTCTAGTTTAAATCTTAGCTCAAAGAGCCAATTGCATGGGACTCTCTCTTCATTGATTGAGATTGATTAGTCAATCCTCTGTGCCTTTAAGAGGAGCAAACAGAATTAGTGAGAAATAGAGAGAAAAAAAATTTTCTTTTTGGAGTGGGGAGGGCTTAATGCTTGAGAGAGAAAATATGCAGTTCCAATTTTTCTTTTGCTCTCTGAAAGTAAAGAAAGCTACTCTGAGATGAAGGCAATATGTAGAGTCGTTGGCAATCACCATACTATACCTAAAATGCTAGAGAGTTTGAGGAATTTCCCCTTGGCTAAGATTTGAGACCATCTCTTGGGCTAAGGTGTATTATCTAGCCTCTAATGGGAGACTTCGTACATGCCTCGTATATACTGTGTCTGGTATATACTCTCCTATATATCATTCCTCTAAATTCTTTTTTGTTATTGACTTGGATAAATGGGTTTATTGGCTATTTGCTATGTGTATGTTCATTGTAGAACTGGTATTTGGTCGAAAGGAGTCAAACATTAAATATATAAATTGAGACACTCCTTCCTTTCTTTCTAAGGAATAGTGATTAGAGTGAAACTTGAATTTAAAATTTACTTTCCCTAGACTTCCTTAGAGTTGGGAGAAGAAAAGTAGATGGCAGAAATATTTTTTGCTTCTCTGTAAGTCAGATCTAGGAAGATCAAAGTGAACACATATAAAATACATGGGCAAAAGCAAAATAGCCCCCACACATATCTGCTTTATTAGATTTTATTTTATTTTCATCATTTCCCAATTTTCTCTTTTTTAAAAATAATTGTTTTTATTATGTACATATAAAGTAATGAGCTGAGGTTAATATAGTTATACAATAGCTAGTTTTTAAGAGGGGCAAAGTTTAGAGAAATGATAAAATTAATGAGAGGGATAGAATACAATTTAAAGGGTAAGGTTAAAGTTTAATGATGGGAAGAGTTTAAGAATAAATACATATAGATTTAAACTAGCATTTTTAATGAACTTAGAATTAAATATTAATAGGGAGTTATGATTTTAAAGTTTTAACATTAGATTTTAAATTGAAATTGGCTCTTGACTGGTGTTAGACAAACTTTTCTGGAAAATTATATGGAATATTTCCATTGGCAGTAGATTTAAGTGTCAGATATGTGCTCCATTACTCACATATGTACATTAAAATATATTACAGGCTTGCTTTTAAATGCCAGATCATATTCAGTTGACAAGTACAAGAAACATCAACAAGGAGCTGTACTTTGCTCCAGTTTAAAACCAATATTGGAATCAGTAATTCCAGCAATGCTACTACTACCTATGAGGGGGCTTCACCTTATAAAAAGGTTTTATAATCTTCTCCTTCACTACAGAGCATCTTTCATCTTTTTTCATGCCTCTTCAGGTAGCCATGGAGGGTTAACACCAGGGGGAAGACTTTGGTTCAGAAGTAATGTTTATGAGAATAGAAACTGATCTAAATGAATTCCCCCTTCGTGGTGGCCCAGGCAGAGATATTAAGACAGTAGTGTGACCAAATTAAAAATGAACTTGGCACAGGCTAGTTCTCTAACTCAACAAAAAGACCTGATAAAATTGGTGAGAACACTTATTAATTTGGATATTGCTCAGCTATTTTTAACTGATTTGGTAGAGGCACCTTGAATAGCAATTCCAATGACAGTATTTTAAATGATGCAGCATCTATAACTAATTATTTTAATCCACACATAATGGATTTTATTTTATTTCTCTAGCACACAGGATAGTTAGTGTTTAAAAACCATTTGTTGACTTTTGCCACACTGTGGGATTATCATGGCAATTACCATCTTTGTTGGGAAGAAGTAAATAAGGCCCAGAAAGTAAAAGGAAAGCAGACAGATCTCCTGATTCATAACCCATCCAGGGCTATTTTTTTTTTTTTTTTTTGCCACCTCTCTCAGCAGATGCTAATGACTCCATCTTGAAGTTACCATGTGTTTATTTTGTAAATATTTGGGATATTTTTCTATTCTTTTGGAAGAGAAATGTGTTTAAACTCCTGAAAGACAAGGACTATTTTATTTATGCCTTTGTATTTCCAGCACCAAAGGATGCCTGGTAATTCACTTGTTGATTAACAGATCTTTCATTCATTCTGATTCATTCTTCATGAGGTTCCTAAGTCCTAGGTTTCTCTTGGGACTGGTCTCTTCCATCACTTTCAAAATAATTTCCATTAAAGGTCAGGAGGAATAAGGGATAAAGGCTGGATGGGTTTGGTAGGAAGGCATCTCAAATAGGGGTGAGCAAACTATAGAGTTATATTTCCATATAGGGACAAAAACTTAGAGAAACGGCACTTCAGTTAACCACATAAGTTGTACAAAATAAAATATTGAGCTTCTGACAAATAAACTGATAAAAATCACTCCAAAATGTTAACTGCAAGGTTAAAGGTTAACATAACTGCAAGCACTGTCACAAACTTAGTAAGTTAATTAATATTAATAATTAATAATAAAAAGATTAGGAGTTTTCAGCCATTTTTGAGCATGACTAGAATGAAGAGGGAGGGGAAACATTCAAGGAGGAACATGCAATTGAATGAAATAAACTGAGTGAAGATCTCTTATGGGAATATGGCCTTGAAATTACAATAATAAAAGTTGAGTTATAACTAAAAAGCTGCAGGTGTTAAATTGTCTTGGAAGAACATTTCCCCTCCTATTTCCACCACCTCTCAATAAGCATTTAACTACTTCTTTTCAAGGCAGTGATGGCTTTGTTAATTCAGGTAACAGAATTCTCTCATTCAAGAATATCTTCTTATGTAGCAGTTTTCTAGAGAAAATTTAAGAGTTTTTATTTACTATTTTTTTTGTTTCTAGGATAGATTTCTGTGTTTAGATTGTAAGCCTGGACTCCCCCAGACAATGAAAGAAAAGGCCAGGAGATGTGGGAGCTTCTTCGGTCAGGGTTTATTTAATCTTGTGTTTTACAGTTTGTGCTTTGTATTCCTCTATTGACACCTAGTTTGTTAGGAGTTGCCCTTTCTCCTGAGATCATAATAAATCCCTTTTTGCTTTCTCTAACCTAGTGAGTCTCTGGTTATTTTTGTGATACCTACTGTTTCACACACCATGGAAGGATGAAGAAATCTATAAATTCCATCATCCCCAGCCAAGTGGGGACAAGATTGGGGGGGGGAGGGGGAAGGGAGAGGGGCTGTGTGTGAGGAAGGGACCTGACATTTCAGAATAGGAAATAAAAGGCTCGCTCCTGCATTTTTCTTGCAATAAGCATAAATAAACCAACATTCCTGAATCTTTTTTATCTTTGAAGCATATTTATATTATTAGGGCAGCTTGGTGTGGCACAAAGAGCAAAGCATTGAGGGTCAGATTTGTATACTGCTACAAATTAGTTGCATGCTCCGGGGCCATGACTTTCCTCCTCTGCTAAATATGGAAATTTATCTAGTTCAAGGGAACCAAGTTTTTTTTTTCCTTTTGTGATCACTATCTTGCATTCCTATCTCTTCACTTCTAAGTAGCAAGGATCCAGCAACATAAATTGATGTTCTAAGGAAAGCATTTCCTGGGACTTTTTGGAACCTTGGTTGTCAAGTCATAAAATCTCTCCTTCCCATGAATGATAAAACACTCAAGCCATAACTGAGAGACAGGCATTTACATGGCCGGCCACATTTTGACCAACAGAAGTATGTCTTCTTTAAGCTTTTGAAATCTGTTCAGGCAGTCAATCAACAGATATTTATAGAGTCTTTATTATTGTCTCCCTTCCCCCCACCCTTGAAAAGCACTGGAAATATAAAGAAGACAAAAACATAGTCCCTGTCCTCAGGGAATTCACTCTCTCAAGGGGAAGACAGAATGCAAAGAAGCATATACACACAAGATATATATATAATATCAAAGAAAGGTAGTCTTAGATGGAAGGTGGCTGGCAGTAGAGTCTACTATTTGTGGGGCAGGGGAGTAGGGTGAGACATGATTTGGGGGTAATTAATTACTTTTTAAATTATGGTAGAGGATAATCAATAAAGGGGGTCAATGGCATTCTCAAATGTCAAGGACTCCTCTTGGAACCCAATCAAATGTGGGTGTTCCTGGGGTTGGTAATCAAATCTGATTGATTTATGAGAAAAAATGAATAAATATAATGAGAGGTAGGCCCATTCTAAGGAGGAAGTGGGGGATGTTACTTTGATCATCTTGCTCCCAGACCATAAACTATCCCCTCCCAGGACAATTCAGAAAAAAAATCTATAAATCACCCCCATTACCCCTATCAGAGTCTGCCAAAGTAGAACACAATGGGCTGGAATTCACCTTAGGTTAAATTCTTTGTAAAGTTCTCTAGTTGACTGGCATTTCCCATCCTGGATCTAAAGCATTTACTCCAGGAATTTGGGTAATCTCATGCATCAATAATGTCCTTTAGAGACTGAACAATCTAGAAGTTTCTGAAAAAAAATCCTGGCCCTAATTCAATAAGAGATTATTAATATGAAAGAAACAATCATTTCTCCAATGACAGTGGTAGCAAATGTAGAGTAGACAACATGGAGCATGAGGGTAAAGAATAGCAAGCAGGACAATGTGCAATGTATTTACATAAGAAAAAATGCTAGAGAAGATTGGAAAGCTCTGGGTATTGTTTGACCCTCACATTATTCCCAAGGCTCTACTTTCTCAAAGTCTCCAGTCTAATTCTGCTTTCAGAAAAGGTTCTAAGTTATTAACCATGCCTGAGAATTCCTGACTTCACTGGACTATACTTGCAGAAAACCTACATTCTGAGCTTGATCTCTCCTGGAGAGGGAAAGATTCTATCTCCTGAGAACTGGTTTTGGCAGGAGGAGGAAGTAGGATGGATGTTAGGCAAAAGCCTTTCCTTGCTTCTAGTGTTAGAAGGGCATATGTGTATATGTGTATGTGTTTGAATGTATATATGTGTATTCAAATGATTTTATTGGTTGACTATGACAAAGCTTACAGAGAACAATTAACCAGCATTTATCGGTGAAGTGGGGATCTGTAGTGAATATCCATTTGTTTAGAATTGGTAATAAATTGAGTGACTCAAGGTATTCTTTAAAGCATTCCATGCATTTAGCAAATTGATTGAATGCCCTTTTCCATTAGATGCTTAGTGAAATAAGTTTATTGATATGGGAATCAAGCATCCTGGGTTCTAGTCTTTGTTCTGCAATATACTTTGGGAAAGTTCCTTTATTTCTCACAGATTAAGTTTATTATCTAAGGTTTATATTAGAAGCTCTAATGGAATGAGCACCGCTGTTGCATTTGAAGGATCTGGATTCCAAACTTGACTCTGGAGCCTATCACCTCTATGACCTTGGGCACGTCATTTATTATTCTGAGACCTAAGTTGTCTTATCTCTAAAATGAAAAGTCTTATTTCTAGTCATATGAAAAAAATGCTCTAAATCCCTATTGATTAGAAAAATGCAAATTAAGACAGTTCTAAAGTACCACTACACACCTCTCAGATTGGTTAAGATGACAGGAAAACATAATGATAACTTGAGAAGTTTAGCTTGGGGGTAGGTGGGCTGGAAGACCAGGTGACTAAAATATAGATAAGACAGCAGTTCCATAGCTAGTTCAGCTTTATATAGAGCATGAGATAAGAATCACCTGTACCCTATCCTATGGGAGCCAAGCCAGCACCTCTCTGCCTCACTTCCTTGGTGTCTTTGCACATTGTGGGAAGGTCTCATGGAGAATGTGCTGAATCCTGTGCCTGTTTCTCATGGGAACAAGAGAGTTGTAAGCTCTGACCTGGACTCCTAGCTTAGACTCTGTTCAAGTCCTCTATAATAAATGTTATAGGGGATATGGGAAAAATGGGCTATTAATATATTGTTGGTGGAGTTGTGAACTGATCCAAACTGATCCTGGAGAGCAATTTGGAACTATGCCCAAAGGCCTATAAAAATAGGCAAAAAAAGTATTGAAAAAGTATTGTAAAAGAGACTGTATCAGGAGAATTGTCACTTGACATGTATTTAGAATAGGTGTAAATTTATTAGCTCCAAATGTAAATTAAGAAATGTTCAAGTAATCTTTTGTTTGGAATGATGGATGACATTTTTTTTCTCCCTTGTAGCAAGTAATTGAATTTCCTTATCTTCTTATACATATAACTTGTATATAATTAATTACTAATATTTTTATTAAGGCTTTTTATTTTCAAAGCATATGCATGGATAATTTTCAGCATTATTGCTGAACCTTGCAAAACCTTGTATTGCAAATTTTTCCCTCCCTTCCTCGCATTCCCTCCCCTAGATGGCAAGTAATCCAATATATGTTAAACATGCAATTCTTCTATATATATTTCCACAATTATGCTGCAGAAGAAAAGTCAGATCAAAAAGGGAAAAAAATGAGAAAGAAAATGAAGAGCAAGCAAACAACAATAAATACTATGTTGTGATCCACACAGTCACCACAGTCCTCTCTCTACAGATGGCTCTCTTCATCACAAGATCATTGGAACCTGCCTGAATCATCTCATTGTTGAAAAGAGCCACACCCCATCAGAACTGATAATTTTATACTCTTGTTGCCCTGTACAATGATCTGGTTCTGCTCAGTTCACTCAGCATCAGTTCATGTGTCTCTCCAGGCCTCTCAGAAATCATCCTGATGATTGTTTTTTTTTTTTTTTTTTTTAATCAAAACATAAGCAAGGACATTTTTTTCAACATTGACTGTTGAAAAATCTTTTGTTCCAATATTCCTCCCCTTCTCTACACTCCCTCCCCTACATGATATGTAATCCAATATATGTTAAACATAGTAAAAATATATGTTAAATCCAATATAGGCATATACATTAATAAAATTATCTAGCTGCACAAGAAAAATCAGATCAAAAAGGGAAAAAATGAGAAAGAAAATAAAATTCAAGCAAAACACAACAGAAAGAGTAAAAATGCTATGTTGTAATTTGCCATCATTTGCCACAGTCTTCCCACTGGGTGTAGATAGCTCTCATCACAAGATCATTGGAACAGGCCTGAATCATCTCATTATTGAAAAAAGCCACATCCATCAGAATTGATCACTGTACAATCTTGTTGTTGCCATGTACAATGATATCCTGGTTCTACTCATTTCATTTAGCATCAGTTTATGTATGTCTCTCCAGTCCTCTTTGAAATCATCCTGCTGGAACCAGGAGATCATTATATATGGCAACAACAATACTATATGACAATCAATTCTGATGGACTTGGCTCTCTTCAACTATGAAATGTTTCAAACCACTTCCAACTGTTCACTGAAGAAAGCCATATACACCCAGAGAGAGGGATGTGAAATGTGGATTACAACATAACATTTTCATACTCTCAATTGATGTTTGCTTGCATTGTGCTTCCTTTATCTGATATGTCTTTCTTGTAGATACGATTTTTCTTGCACAACAATGATAAGTGTGGAAATATGTATACATAGATTCAATTTGTCAAGTATTTTAACATAATTAACATGTAGTGGATATCCTGCCATTTAGGGGAAGGATAGGGAGTAGGGGGGGAAAACTTGTAATAGAAAGCTTTGTAAGAGTTAATGTTGAAGAATTACCCATACATATGTTTTGCAAATAAAATAAAATTTAAAAATTAAAAAATTAAAAAAAGAAATCATCCTGCTGATCATTTCTTATACAATAATATTTCATAACATTCATATACCATAACTTATTCAGTCATTCTCCAACTGATGGGCATCCATTGAGTTTCTAGTTTCTTGCCATTAAAAAAGTGACTGTCACAAACATTTTTTGCATATATGGGTCTCTTTCCCTCCTTTAAAATATCTTTGGGATATAAGCTCAGTAGAAACACTACTGGATCAAAGGGTATGCACAGTTTAATAATCCTTTGGGCATAGTTCCAAATCTGCTGTTCGTTTCCTAGAGAAAAATAATATTCCATAACATTCATATGTCATAACTTATTCAGCCATTTTCCAATTGATGCACATCTAATCAGTTTCCAGTTTCTTTTTTTATGAATTTTGTATCTGACTTAGTCTGAATTTGACTTTTTTATTAAAGCTTTTTATTTTCAAAACATATGCATGGGTAATTTTTCAACATTGAGTCCTGCAGAACCTTGTGTTCCAAATTTCCCCCTCTTTCTCTCCACCCCTTTTCCTAGGTGGCAAGTAATCCAGTGTATGTTAAGCATATTAAAATATATGTTAAATCCAATATATGTATGCAATTATCTTACTGTACAAGAAAAATCAAATCAAAAAGGGGAAAGAAAGAAGAAAGAAGAAAAAATGCAAGTAAATAATCATAAAAAGAGTGAAAATGCTATGTTGTGATCCCCACTCATTTCCCACAGTCCTCTCTCTGGGTATAGATAGCTCTCTTCCTCACAAGATCATTGGAACTGGCCTCAATCATCTCATTGTTGGAAAAAGTCACATCCATCAGAATTCATAATTATAATATATATACATATAATCTTGTTATTGCTGTATATAAAGATCTCCTCGTTCTACTCATTTCACTTAGTATCAGTTCAGGTAAGTCTCTCCAGGCCTCTCTGAAATCATCCTGCTGATTGTTTCTTATAGAACAATAATGTTCTATAACATTCATATGTCATTATTTATTCAGCCATTCTCCAACTGATGGGCATCCACTCAGTTTCTAGTTTCTAGCCACTACAAAAAAAGATTGCCACAAACATTTTTGCACATGTAAGTTCCTTTCCCTCCTTTAAAATCTCTTTGGATTATAAACCCAGTAGAAACACTGCTGGATCAAAGGGTATGCACAGTTTGATGACTTTTTTGAGCATAGTTCCAAATTACTCTCCAGAATGGCTGGATCCATTCATAATTCTACCAACAATATATTAGTGTCCCACTTTTCCTACACTCCTCCAACATTCATCATTATCTTTTCCTGTCATCTTAGCCAATGACAGGTGTGTAATGGTATCTCAGAGTTGTCAATTTATTTTTCTCTGATCAATAGTGATTTTGAGAACCTTTTCATATGACTAGAAATGATTTTAATTTCTTCATCTGAAAATTGTCTTCATATCCTTTGACCAATGGCTGGAATTCTTATAAATTTGAATCAATTCTGTATATATTTTAGAACTGAGAACCTTTAAATGTAAAAATATTTTACCATTTTATTGCTTCCCTTCTAATCTTGTCTACATTGGTTTTGTTTGTACAAAAACTTTCTAACTTAATATAATCAAAATTAACCATTTTGTTGTAATCAATAATGTACTCCAGTTCTTTGGCCACAGATTCCTTCCTTCTCCACAGATCTCAGAGGTAAATTATGCTTTATTCTTCTAACTTGCTGATAATATCACTATTTATGTCTAAATCATGAAGCCATTTTGATCTTATCTTGGAACAGGGTGTTAGGTGTGGATCAATGCCTAGTTTCTGTCACACTAATTTCCAATTTTCCCAGCAGTTTTTGTCAAATAGTGAGTTCTTATCCCAAAAGCTGGAGTCTTTGGGTTTGTCAAATACTAGATTACTATAATCATTGACTGTTTTGTGCTGTGGCCCTAATCTACTCTACTGATCAACTACTCTATTTCTTAGCCAGTACCAGTTTTTTTTTTTTTTTTCTTTTTTTTTGGCTGAGGCAATTGGGGTTAAGTGACTTGCCCAGGGTCACACAGCTAGGAAATGTTTAGTGTCTGAGACCAGATTTGAACTCAGGTCTTCCTGACTTCAGGGCTGGTGCTCTATCCACTGTGCCATCTAGCTGCCCCAGTACCAAATGGTTTTGATGGCTGCTGCTTTATAATATAGTTTTAGATCTGGTACAGCTAGGCCACCTTCATTTTTTTTTTCATTTTGAAATTTCCTTTGAAATTCTTGATTTCTTGTTCTTTTTTTCTAGCTGCATAAAAAATAATTTGTTGGGAGTATGATTGCTATGGCACTGAATAAGTAGATTAATTTAGGTAGTATTGTCATTTTTTATTATATCAGCTCAGCCTACCCATGAGCGCTTGATATTTTTCCTGTTGATTAAATCTGACTTTATTTGTGTGGAAAGTATTTTGTAATTGTGTTCATATAATTCTTGACTTTGCCTTTGCAGATTGACTCTGAAATGTTTTATATTATCTACAATTATTTTAAATCGAATTTGTTTTTGTATCTCTTGCTGCTGGACTTTGTTGGTACTATATAAAAATGCTGACAATTTATGTGAATTTATTTTGCATCCTGCAACTTTGCTAAAGCTGTGAATTGTTTTTTTAGCTGTATTCCAGTAGTTTTTTTAGCTGATTCTCTAAATATACCATCATATCATCTGCAAAGAGTTATGATTTGGTTTCCTCATTACCTACTCTAATTCCTTTAATTTCTTTTTCTTCTCTTACTGTCAAAGCTAACATTTCTAATACAATATTGAATAGTAATAGTGGTAGTGGGCAACCTTTCACCCTTGATTTTACTGGGAATGGTTTTAGTTTATCCTCATTTCATATAATGTTTACTGATGGTTTTAAATAGATACTACTAATCATTTTAAGAAAAAAAATCCATTTATTCCTCTACTCTTTAGTGTTTTTTTTTTTGTTTTGTTTTTTTGTTTTTGCTGAGGCAACCGAGGTTAAGTGACTTGCCCAAGGTCACACAGCTAGGGATTGTTAAGTGTCTGAGACCAGATTTGAACTCAGGTCCTCCTGACTTCAGGGCTGGTGCTCTATCCAATGTGCCACCTAGCTGCCCCTCTAGTTGTTTTTTTTTTTTAATAGGAATGGATATTGGATTTTGTCAAATGCTTTTTCTGCATCTATTGAGATAATCATATAATTTTTTGTTAATTTGGTTATTGATATAGTCAATTATGGTAATAGTTTTCCTAATAATGAACTAACTCTGCATTCCTGGTATAAATCCTACTTGATCATGGTTTACTATCCTGGGGATAACTTGCTGCAATCTCTTTGCTGATATTTTATTTAAGATTTTTGCATCAATATTCATTAGGGAAATTGGTCTATAATTTTTTTTTCTCTGTTTTGATCCTACCTGGTTTAGGTAGAAACACCATATTTTGGTCATAAAAGGAATTTGGTAGGACTCCTTTCTCTATTTTTCCAAATAGTTTGTATAGTATTGGAACCAATTGTTCTTTAAATTTGTTAGAATTCACATGTAAACCCATCTGGTCCTGAAGATTTTTCCTTAGGGAATTAATAGCTTGTTCAAATTCTTTTTTTCTAAAATGGGACTACTTGAGTAATTTATTTCCTCTTCTGTTAATCTGAGCAATCTATATTTTTGTAAATATTTCTCCATTTCCTTTAGATTATCTGATTTATTGACATATAGTTGGACAAAATAACTTAATTGTTACTCTAATTTCCTCTTCATTGGTGGAAAGTTTTCCCTTTCCATTTTTGATGCTAACAATTTGATTTTTCTTTCCATTTCTAATTAAATTAACAAAATATTTATCCATTTTGTTGTTTTTTATTAAACCAACTCTTAATTTTGTTTATTAATTCAATAGCTTTCTTATTTCAATTTTATTAACTTCCCCTTTTATTTTTAGAATTTCAAATATGGTATTTAATTGGGGGTTGTTAATTTGTTCTTTTTTTAGTTTTAGTTGCAAACCCGATTCATTTATCTTCTTTTTCCCTATTTTATACAAGTAAGCATCTAGAGTTATAAAACTTCCCCTAATAATTGCTTTGGCTGCATTCCACAAAATTTGGTATGTTGCCTCATTATTGTCATTCTCTTGGATAAAATTATCAATTGTGTTTATGATTTGTTGTTTCACCCTCTCATTCTTTAGAATTAGACTATTTAGTTTCCAATTAATTCTTGGTCTATTTTCCTCTGGCCTTTTATTGCATATATTGCATCATGATCTGAAAAAAAAATGCATTTACTATTTTTGCCTTTCTGCATTTGGTTTTGAGATTTTTATGCCCAACTACATGGTCAATTTTTTTATAGGTTCCATGTACTGCTGAGAAAAAAAAAGTATATTCCTTTTTGTCTCCATTCAATTTTCTCCAAAGGTCTATCGTACCTAACTTTTCTAGAATTTTATTTACCTCCTTAACTTCTTTCTTATTTATTTTGTAGTTCAATTTATCTAGTTCTGAAAGAGCAAGAATGAGATCCCACACTAGTATAGTTTTGTTATCTAATTCTTGCAGATCTCTTAACTTTTCTTCTAGGAATTTGGATGCTATACTACTTGGTACATACATGTTTGGTATTGATATTACTTAATTCTCTATGGTACCCTTTATCAAAATGTAGTTTCCTTCCTTATCTCTTTTAATTAGATCTAGTTTTGCTTTTGCTTGATCTGAGATCAGGATTGCTATCTTTGGTTTTGTTTTTATTTATTTTTTTTACTTCACCTGAAGCTTAATAGATTCTGCTCCAGCCTTTTACCTTTACTTTGAATGCATCATTCCACTTTAAATGTGTTTCTTGTAAACAACATATTGTAGGAGTCTGGCCTTTAATCCAGTCTGCTATCCAATTTTATGGGACAATTCATCTCATTCATATTCACAGTTAAAATTACCAACTCTGTATTTCCTACCATCTTGTTTTCACCAAGTTATACTTTTCTCTTTCCTTTCCCTCTTTCTCTCCTCCCCAGTATTTTGCTTCTATTTCCCTCATACAGCCTTCCCCTTTTACAACCTTTCTCCCTTTCTTATATTTTTCCCTTTCTACTTCTGCTCTCCCTTCTATTAGTTTCCCCCTTTCTTTTCCTCATTCCCCTCCCACTTCCTTATAGGATGAAACAAATTTCTTTGTGAAGCTAAATATGTCTGATATTCTCTCTCTGAGTCAAATTTGATGAGAGTAAGATTTGCACAAACCTCATCCTCTTTCCTTCTTTCCCTCAATTGTAATTGGTCTTTTTTGCCTCTTTGTGAAATTTAATTTACCCCATTTTAACTTCATTTTCTTCTTCTTCCTATGGAATCCTCTTTCCTCCTCTAGTTTTTTTTTTTTTTTTTAATATCATCAAAATATAATCAAATTGTAACTACATCCTCTAAGTGTACCCATAACAGAGATACAGATCTCAAGAGTTAAATACAACATCTTCCTAGATAGGGATATAAGGTTTTATTTTTTTTTCATTTTTAAAAGAAAGTTATTTTTTTCTTTCTTTTTTACCTTTTTAATGCTTATTTTGAGTTATGTATTTGAACATCAAATTTTCTGTTCAGTTCTAGTTCTTGCATCAGAATAAATGAAATTCACCTGTTTTGCTGAATGTTCATCTTTTTATCTGAAAGATAATGCTTAATTTTATTGGACAATTGATTCTTGGCTTCAATCCAAGTTCCTTTGCTTTTTGGAATATCAGATTCCAGACCCTTTGATCCTTTAAAGTGGAAGCTGATAGGTCCTGGGTAATTTTGATTGTGGCTCCTTGATATTTGAATTGTTTCTTTCGGGCTGTTTGCAATATTTTCTCCTTTCTCTGATAATTCTGAAATTTAGCTATGATGTTCCTTGGAGGTTTCATTCACTATCTTTTAGGAGGTGATCAGTGAATTCTTTCAATGGCTATTTTACCCTCTGGTTCTAAAACATCAGGGAAGTTTTTCCTTGAAATGATGTCTAGGCTCTTTTTTTCATCATGGTTTTCAGAAAGTCCAATAATTGTCTCTCCCAGATATATTTTCCAGGTCAGTTGTTTTTCCAATGAGGTATTTTTACATTTTCTTTTATTTTTCTTTTTATTTATTTATTTATTTATTTTGGTTTTGTTTGACTGATTCTTGAAGTCTCATTGAGTCATTCACTTTCATTCAATTGTATTTTTCAATTGTTCAACTATAATTTTTAGTGAATTATTTCCTTCAGTTAACTTTTTTTATCTCCTTTTGCATTTGGTCAATTGAACTTTTAAATGAGGTGTTTTATTCATTGGATTTTTTTTTTCCATTTCACAAATTCTGGTTTTCAACGGATTGGTTTCTTTTTCAAATCTATTTTGTAAGGAGTTACATGATTTTTCTATTTTACTAAATTTATTTTTAAGGAGTTTTCTTCAGATAATGTCTGTGTTTTCTTTTCCAAACTCTCTTGCACAGTTCTCATTTCATTTATTCATTTTTCTTCTCTCTTTTACGATCCTTTTTGAATTCTTTCATGAGAGCTTTGGGAGATGGGGATCAGCTCATGTCACCCTTTTAGGCTTGTTCTCTTTCTCTATAAAAGCTTTCTATGGTCAGAGTTCTTTTTGCTTTTTTGCTCAGTATTTTAAAGGTTGAAGCCTGCCCTTAGGACAAAGGGAATATTGTCCCAAGCTTCTTCTACAGGTGACAACAGCTTTAAGTTGCACTGGGTCAATGCTGCTGACTTCCTTCTGGTGTCGGGTGGGTGTGGCCAATTCCTACTAGAGGCTCACTATTTGCCATTTGTATTTGTTTTGGATGTCTCACAGCTAATCTGTTGATCCACTGGCTTCTAACCAGGATAGAGTAGCCAATGCTGCTGTATTTTGGCTAAGAGCTTCCTCACAGATTCCTTGGCACATGGAAGCCACACCACCCTGGTCCCTGCACTTGCACCTGCCTTGGGCTACTTCCCTTCTTCCCTCTTTCCTCATCTCCTTCCCCCCACTGACCACTGATTGAAACAGACCTTTTTTGAAGTTCTTCCAAAATACCTTCTGCTGGAAATTTGTTACACTCCAAATATTTATAGGTTCTGTCACAGCAAAAGCAGTTCAGAGATTTGATCTGGTGTTCTGAGGGATGCCAGGAAGAACTCAGATAAAGACCTGTCTACTTTCTGCTATCTTGGCTGCCCCCTCCTCCTCCCCCAACTACGTAATATTTAATGGAAATAGGATTATATTTTGTTTTTCAGTTACCTTCAAAAGTATATTTCCATCTATTTGTCTTTTTGTATTTAGTTAGCTAAGTATGTTTTATGTTATTTTACTTTTTCCATTTTCATAAAGATTGAACTTTTTCATTTGTAGTAATGCAACCAAATGATTTGTACATATGCTCATCTGGCTGTCTAGAATAAAGAGAGGAAGTCTACCTCTTTTATAGACCTAGGGATAAATACACCTGATTGACAAAGTCTTAATATGAAGCTAGCATAAGGCATGGAGTTCAAGATTGTGAAGTCTCTATTCTCAGCATGCGCATTTACCAAAGGATAGTTAAATAGCTCAGTAGATAGAGTGCTGGCTCTGAAGTCAAAAGGACCTAAGTTCAAATCCTCCCTCAGACGTTAAATAATTCCTAGTTCTGTGACCCTGGGCAAATCACTTAACCCCAAATCCCTCAGCAAAAAAGAAAAAAGAAAAAAAGAAGACTTACCAGTTACTTTTGTAATGAGTAGACTATGCAACAATCTGGACTAATCAATGCTTCCCAGAAAGGCAATTTTCCCTAGTAAGATAATGGTAGTGGTGAACAAAAGAGAGGAGCTACTACATTCCAAGATTTTGAGTTAAAAATGTAGGCATTTACCCCCCTGCTTTCAATTGAATCTGCCTATTATATAATAAGAATTGAGTATCATGGGACTTGGAATGGGTTTCAAATACTTCTGTATCCTTTCTCCTTTTCCTATATTCATTAAATGATTTAGACTTGGTGTGTGCTGAAGAGTTCCTTTCTCCTTGACATATTTTGTCCTACATCTGTACAATAACTATCACTTGTCAAGATGATCACCACATTCATTGGCACTACCATAGCACCAGAATCATTGAGAGCTTATATATTTCAGCAAAAATGCTGGACCTTTTGCAAAAAGAATCAGTCAGACCCTATTTATCATATACTTCCAAAGCTCATTAGAAAAGCCTTAGATAAAGTTTGCTGAGGATGTGCAAAATGAGAAATCCTATCACTGAAAGAGACCAAAAAATGCATTGAAAAGGTTTTTTTTAATGGATTTTTAGTCAGTAAACAAATTATATTTCAGACATGAATGCAAATTCCTGAGATTTTTAAATGTGAACAATATTATCACAGGTAATGATAACCAAAGGGCATTAAATAAATGACACTAAGCCTAAAGGCTTTACTAGAACACACAAAAAAATTATTAATTCTATAAATAATTTGGGTTACTAAGTACAGGAAGTGTTCATAAACAGAAGACAGGATCAAAGTTGAGTTTACAATGTCATGTCTTAGAATTTACTATTAAACCCTTCTTATAGTACTTTGACCTTGTGCCAACATGGTAATTGTAATTAAAACAGAGTGCTTTCTATAGTTTTAACAGACATACACATCCTGCATTTTTATTGTTGTAATTGTTGTAATGAATTCTGAACAAGAAATGATAGATCTATTTTATAACAAAAGCAATTAAAATGTTCACTTTGATGTTTAATGTGACTGTCCTAATGTCCAACATGTCTATCACACCAAGACCTCTTTGCTAATATGGATAGAATTCTAATGCATGAGGAATTTTGCGCAATGGTTGCATTAATGGATCCCTTTTTAGATCCCTTCTTGTTCCTATTACAGTGATATGTGAACAATGAGTACTCATTAAATGTGTGTATGACTTATAGGATTTAGCTCATTTCCCTGCCAGAGACTGAACCTTAAAACCATGACCCTTTTAACCTTCCCCCCTTTCCCCCCTTTGCCAAAAGACTGAACCTTAACCCTTTTCACCTTCCCCCTCCCCACCCTGACACAAATATCTGAATATCTAAGAACAACCACTGCATATTCCAGCATAAGCATGCAGAACGACACGCCTCAGGAGACCACAAGATATCATTGTTCTACTCCACCCTTGGGGCCCCTAACCTTTGACACCTGACCCCCACCCCTCATTTCAAAGTGTCACACCCCATCTGTCTTCTTGCTCAATGTGCTGTTACTGCATTGTGGTTATCTGCCTATATATACTCTGTGCAAACTCAATAAACCTGAGACATATTCTACCGGAACCCAGAGTTGTCTCCTTCCTCTCTGCGATCCTGTCCCCAGACCTCTGTGTCTCCCCAGGCCATTCGGCCTTACGAGCTCTGCTCCCCCGGCTTATGTCCTGCTCGCTTGACCCACATTGATGACCTGCTGGTCAGGTCATTTCCCAATCATGCATGACATTTATATCTCACATTCTACTTCTTTTATACAGAAATTTTCACTAGTAATATGTAAGTCTACCCATGTTCATTCTTTACCATGCCTCCCAATATATACCTTCTCCCACTCTAACCCCTTTCTGCTTCATTTTATGGGTCATCTTCCCCCATTAGGATATAAGCTTCTTGAGGGTAGGAAACATCTATTTTTGTATTTTTATTCCCAGTGCTTAGTACAATGCCTGGAACATAGCAAGTATTTAATTAATGCTTGTTTACTTAATGTGACTAGAACTTACACCTGAAAAGGAATGGAAGAAGGCTATGGGGTCCTGACCATGAGAGCTACCTGTCTCCTTTTTTCCCTCAAAATTCCTTGATGACTCCATTTCTCCCTCTCCTCCCTGACACCAGAAAAGCCTCACAGTTCTTTGAAGGCACAGAGTTCAATATTCCTGCCCTGGCAATAATTCTATATAACTAGTTGATAGGCTTTCCTGCTCATGAAGCTTTCTCCAAGGTTGTGCAAGATTAATTTTAAATTAATGTTTTATACAAGTCCAGTTGTATATTTTATTAGATATTTGTATATTCTTTCTAGAATAATAATAGTGGCCTTTTTAGGTCAATTTAAAGTTTGCAAAATATTTTACATTCATTATTTCATATTAGCCACCACAAAATTCTGAGAGGTAATTGCTGCCATTTTATAGATGAAGAAACCAAGTCTCAGATGTATAATGTTAGATTTAAGTGAGGCAGTGACCAACAATCATCTGCTCACTCTCTCTTCAAGAGTCATCAAATTTAATGGGAGGGCAAAAATCAAGATGCCTGGTGATGGGTCAGGATCAGTGGATGATCTTGATATTCATGAAGTCTGACCCAAGCTCTAAGTGTTCCAAAGCTCACTTCAGCCATCTTCATGTCCCATTAGAACAAATTATTCTCATCTGAGATCTCATCCACTTTCCCCAAGGAGAGTCTTCACATGTTTGGAGTAGACATTCATCCTACCTCATCACTGGGTCTGAGGCCTGTCTGTTACCCTCAACCTG
The DNA here is from genome assembly GCA_023553655.1 of Myrmecobius fasciatus. Classification (NCBI taxonomy): domain Eukaryota; kingdom Metazoa; phylum Chordata; class Mammalia; order Dasyuromorphia; family Myrmecobiidae; genus Myrmecobius; species Myrmecobius fasciatus. Next base: position 23,834 of record JAJPUD010003007.1, read on the forward strand.
GTTTAGCCCATCTTGGAAACAGTTTTACTGGAGTGTGGCTGAGCATATGCTATAGCTTCTTGAGCCACAGTGAGAGATAGGCAGCATGTGGACAGTACAGGGGGAATGCAACTCTGAAAAGGGCTCAGCAAGTTCTCATTTCAGAAGTGCTAGTCTTCCTGAACATCTCAAAAATGCATAACATTTCACTCATGGTAAAACAGTTAAGAATTATTAGTAACAAAGATGTACTAAAATCCAGGTCTTCCACATTCTAAATTGAATATTCTACTCAGTACACATATATTATTGGATTATTATGTTTATGCTCATTTTACATACATAGGTTTATAATTACATAATAATGATGGTTCAGTGGTATTGATGTGTAAATACTCCTTTTTATCTAACTCCCTTCTTTTCTCTTTCTCCTTTTAGTTTGTAAATTTTATCAAACTACACCAAGATAAAAGAGTGGTATTTACCTCCCTTAGGAAAGACCTTTCAGTAACACTTGGTCAGTCAATAAACATTTTTTCATTGCCTACTATAAGCTTCCTATTACTTTCCAAAGTTTCTATACTAGGAAAAATCAAGAGTACAGCCACAGTAGTTTAGAGGTCCAATTAAAAAAATAGACCTTTGACTCTGTTCTGATTTAAACTTACATTCATGACTCCTTGGTTGTATGAAAATGGTTAACCAACAGGTATCAATCAGGAAGGAGAACTGAGAGGAAAGCAGACCTGCTCTTAGAACTTTTCTCAATCCTTGAAGAAGTTGAACAACTGGTAAATTCAGGCCAAGGCTTCTTGCGCTCTTAGAGGAGGCAATAGTTTTCCTTGATTTCTCACTTTTCTACTACAACTAAACCCTACTATCTCTGTCATCTTTTCTCTCTTTCACCTGTATCAGAATGTTTCTGTCTAAGCTGACTGAGGGTTGGGCAGAACTGGGAAGGTTGACCCTTTGCTTCTAAAAGAAAATTATTCAGATCTCTTTTCTTCTAGCACTTAGGAGGAACTTAAAAATATTTATTTGACTGATTCCTCTTAATCACTTTCCTTACTTATGTATATCTCTTTAAGCACTTTGTGGAATGACTTTATTCTGCTGCCTCAAAGACTAAGAAGGGAATACTTGTCCTTTTGAACTATAAATACCAACATGTTAGTCAGTCCTCCAATCCTTAACAAAAGTGTGTGATATTTTAAAGCTTAAACTCCATCACTGTGAGTTGAGGTTGGATGAGAACTCATGAGAGGTGCTGTTGTAGAGGCAGGGAGGGAAATTACATTGATTAGGAACTAATCTGGAGGAACATTAAGGGCTTTCTGAACTTGTATTACGTCAATCTGTGATGAAAGGAGGGAATGTCTTTCTTCTTGGTAACTTCCAAAACTGTCTCCTGTCAGTCTGACAAGAGGGAACAGAGTACTCCCAGGCAGGGGTTAATATTCTGGGGTTAGGGGTTGGTTAGGGGGGTTGGGGACCCAAGACTTACTTATTTCATTGGCACTACTATGGCAAAGGATGAGAGTCTGCAATTGTTCAAACCAATACTCAGGTTGCTGGCTCCGGGTTCTCTGAGTTTTATAAGGATGCCTCTAGGGAATCCCTAGGCTCCAGAATTACATAGGCAATTCAGGAATAGATCAAGAAATAAACATGGATCGAGGAAGGTGTCTATGGGACCTTGAGATCTAGCAAAGAAGAAGTATGGAAATTTGGCAAGGGATTTCTCCATCTTCAATCCCAGCAAGGAATTCCAAGTCCCCCAGTTTTCTGGACATTATGTTCCTGAATTGTGTCTTCTTGAGATGTCAGACAAAATTAAACTACTGGCATTGAAAAAAATTTCAGAATTTGATGGAACTTCTGAGGATATCTAGTCTAACCCATACCTGAAGAGGGAAAGTGATCAGGTCACCTCTGCTTGAATATCTTTGTTGAAGGGGAACTTATAATGTCCTCATATAGTCATTCCAGCATTGTAAAGACTTTTTTTCCCCCTTATACTGAGATAAAAACTGCCTCCATAGTTTCTATCCATTGCTTCTCATTCTGCCCTCTTTTGCCAAGCAGAACCAAATCACTCTTCTACTAGATACCTCTTGAAATACTTGAATGCAGTTAGAATGCTTTCAACCCACACCTTTTCTCTATTCTAACCAACTACTTCTTTGAGTTGTTCCAGTTCTCTCGCTATCCTAGTCACATTTCTATGGCCTTCTGGATTTCCTATAGATAGATTTCAACTTCTTTTGTTGAGTCCTGAGAGCACCAATGGAACAAGTGAAAAAAGGTGATACTGTATTTTATAAGGCTACTGACATAATTGAGGTGGGTTTCATTTAGTAAAATGAGCAGTCTTATAGAAGGACTGCACTTTGGGTTCATTCTTCTGCTATAAGTTGATCTCTAGGGTAGACCATGTTGAATCCTTATAAAATGATGAATAGCATGACATTTCAAAATATTAAGTGGATGAATTTCAAATTTATATTTAGTTTGAAGAAAAAAGCAAAGACTGAGTCTATTTGTTAAATTTTAGGACTAAGAGGGCTAAGTTCCTGTCAGATAAGTAAAGAAAGAACCTGTTGAGAACTATAAGCTAACTCAGCAAAAATCTCTTGGCATAAATGTAAGCAAAAAGCTTAAAGTATGAACAGTGGTTTAAAGATATCTCACATGACCAGTCTGGCCCATTTTCACATATTTGTTTTTTTAATTAACATTTTGTTTTTTCCCCAATTACTTGTAAAAACAATTTTTAATACTAATTTTAAAGTTTTGAATTCTAAATTCTTTCCTTTAATTTCTTATTTTTTCCCCCCACCTATGAGAAAGCAAGTAATTTGATATGGATTTTATATATGTGATCATGCAAAATGTATTTCTATGTTAGTCATGTTGTGAAAGAAAACACTAACAAATCCAGACAATCCCATGGAATTGAAGTTAATGTTAAAATGCCCTCCCCCCCCCAAAAAAAAACAAGAAAAATAAAGAAAGTATGCTTCTATCTACATTGAGACTTCAGTTTTTTTTTTTTTTTCCCCTCTGGAAATGGATAATTATTTTTCATCATAAGTCCTTCAGAATTATCTTGGATCATTGTATTGTTGAGAATAGCTGAGTCATTCAAGGTTAATCATCATACAATATGGATGTTACTGTATACAATGTTCTTCACTCTGCATTGGTACACATATGTTTTTCCAGGCTTTTCTGAGAACATGCTGTTCATCTTTTCTTACAGTAGTATTCCATCACAATCATATACAAGTTTTCAGGCATTTCCCAGTTGATGAACATCCTTCTAATTTCCAATTCTTTTCCACCACTTAAAGATCTATTATTCATATTCTTGTATACTATATACCTATTATTTACTATATTCCATATGTCTAATGTAATATAAATATATAAATATAAATATACAGGTCATTTTCCTTTTTGCTTCTTTATCTCTTTTTGATATATACTCAGTAGTGGTAGTGCTTGGTCAAAGATTAGACATTTGTCCTAGGGCATAGCTCCTAATTGCTTCACACAATGGTTGAATCAGTACCACTTCATCAATAATGTATAAGTCTCTCAATTTTCCCAAATCCCCTCCAATATTTGTCACAGTCATATTAACCAATCTGATAGATGTGGGATTGTTGCTCAAAATTGTTTGAATTTGCATTTCTCTAATCATTAGTGTAGAGTATTTTTTCATGACTAAAAATAATTTTGAATACTTCATCTGAAAACTGCTTACTTATATCCTTTGACCATTTATCAACTGTGGAATGGCTCTTATTTCTTTATATATTTGAGAAATGAAGTCTTTATCAGACAAACTTGCAGTAAATTTTTTTTCACTGTTATGATTAATATGTATTTCTTTCCATCCTATTTCCCAGTTTATCCTACTCTCTCTCCTTTCACCCTATCCTTTTTCAAGTGTTTTGCTTCTAACATTACATTTCACAATCTGCCATCTATCAGCCAGTTCCCTATTTTCACATTGCTCTCCTAATTTCCTGTACAGTAAGGTAGAATTCTTTAACCAAGTGTGTGTTTGAGCCAACTCTAATGAGAATACAGGTCACACACCACAAAAATAACCTCCTCCTCTCAAAAAGGGTAGCTTTCCTAAGTATTTTTTTTTATGTATGGACACTCTTTGATCTCATTGACTTGCAGGCCAACTGTGGTACTACAACTGAGTCAGAGCATTCACAGTTTAGTAACTTTTGGCAAAATACCATTTTAAACTGATTACAGAAGGATATATGATTGCCAAGGGCCACTGAGAGTCAGGATACTCTGTTTTAGGGCTAGAGGAAGTACTTCAACATGACTTGATAATTCTAGACCAAAAAGAACCTCATTGCCATTGTCACTGATATGATTGTGCCATTTGAGAAAAGATATTCCAGATATTCTGCTTTTAAATCAATCAGAGCTGGTAAAATAGCAAAATATCAAATAGTATGCCAGCATATAGCCTGAGAAGGTTATAGAAGTTATAGCTAAGGGGCAGCTAGGTGGCATAGTGGATAGAGCATCAGCCCTGAAGTCAGGAGGACCTGAGTTCAAATTTGATCTCAGACACTTAACATTCCCTAGCTGTGTGACCCTGGACAAGTCACTTAAACTCAATTGTCTCAGCAAAAAAGCAAAAAAAAAAAAAAAAAAGTTATAGCTAAATGATGACTATGAGGGTTTTGAAAGTTATACTATCCAAACTAAAAAGCAGCTAGAAATATGGCAGTCTCATAAGAAAACTGTGTTGTCGGGGTTCAGGGGGCACCACCAAAATGTTAGGATTCCAGGCCAATGGCAAGAGGTGTCTCAGAAGAATTTGTAGGCCCAGACCCATCTCCAAGGGAAGAGACAAAGTTTATTACAAACAAGCTATTACAGATTCAAAATTGCACGAAGTCTTTTGGGACAAGCTTTATACAGGATATTTTGGGGTAATTTCAGAGAGAATTAAAGTGATTTATGAAAGGTTTTAGGCAGTAAGCAGTGTTTTTATTTCATTTATAAAGGAGTTTGAGTGTTAGCTAAGCTACAAGGTAGTAGTGATTCCTTGGGAACTTAGATCCATTAGGGTGAGAGCAAAGTGGTTAAGAGGTGACTAGATCAGTGTGTATGTATGTATGTGCATATATGTATATACACATATATACATTTCACAATTTTGAGCAAGATTTAAAGGATAACTACTTTGAGAGATGTATAAAAGTTAGATCATAGGAAGTTAATAGTATCACTTTACAACATTAATTAGATTTTGCTACAGGTATTGTTTTGCTTTCTTCTATTTGTATTCCCAATGCTTAGCACAGTGCCTGGCACACAGCAAGCACTTAATAAGTGCAGATTTACACAAACTCATCGAACAAGATAATTTTTAAAAGTTTATACAACTAAATCTAAAACCAGACTAACCCATAGCTTTTCTTTCCTCTCTTCACTTCTTTCTCAGCAGAAATGTCACAATACAAAGATTGTTTCTCTTATTCTGTTGTCTCATCAGCATCACTCAGCAGATTATAAAATTTAAATTGTAAACATTCCCCCCCCCCCCGTGGATGTCGGAAAACGTTTTCAAATCAAATCTACATAAGAACTATTTCTACATATTATCAATATCAGCTCTGCTGGTAAATGGGCAGTACTGAAATGGCGTTTATACGCTTTCCCCCCACTCCCGCTGGGGATGAAGCATTGATTCCTCTAGTCGCTTCTAACTGGAGATGGGGCTTGTGTTTGTTGCAAGGCCTAAAACTGGTGCTGCTTTGTTCTCGTTCTGACCACTGAGATTCCCAGTTTGAAGCTCGCCTGGTCCTAAAATCCTTCAGGTTCAGGAAACAGGAGCCAAGACCAGGAGCGGGGGATAGGGAAGATATGATGCAGGCCCAGCCCCCTAAGTAAGTACGCATTCATTACGCAATTACTCTAGACCAAACATGGTACTTGGCGCGGGGTAAAAAAGCCCTGCCCTCAGGGAGTTTGCAGTCTAAACGTAGAGGCAACAGCTAACTACGGACAGACAAGATGTAGATTCCGAATAGTCACGGATTCTTAACAGAAACTGCAACCATGATCTCTCAGCTTGGGGAGTTTCTCGAGACAGTAACAAGAGAAAGACAGAAAAAGAGACATACTTGGAATCTCGGCGCTCACTCCCTTACGGGAGGGGGCGGGATCCGCCTCTACGGTTTCTGCACCAATCACAACATCCCAACCACCATGACGCTCCATCTTTTTCGTTTTCCTGTTTCTTCTTCCAATAGGACGCTGTCGGGAGTGAGTGACGTAATCACGTCCTGGCGTGAGTGAGGACCCTACGCACTTCCGTACGCGACTCGCGATTCTCGTTCCTAGAATAATCTACTCTGTTTTTACCTCCGTCGGCTTCGGCATTAGCATCTGTGTCTGGACTTGAGACGCTTCTTGCCCAGCCCCTTCTCTCTTCCCCTCTCCTCCCTTTGGTCCTCGATGGGACGCACGTCCAAAGACAAACGCGATGTCTATTACCGCCTGGCCAAGGAAGAAGGCTGGCGGGCCCGCAGCGCCTTTAAGCTGCTCCAGCTGGACGAGGAATTCCAGCTCTTCAGCGGCGTGAGGCGAGCAGTGGATCTCTGTGCCGCCCCCGGGAGCTGGAGCCAGGTGCTAAGTCGCAAGCTCGGGGAGTCCGGCCAGCCGGCCTGCATCGTAGCCGTGGATCTGCAAGCCATGGCGCCCCTGCCCGGGGTGGTGCAGATTCAGGGAGACATCACCAAGGCATCGACGGCGCAGGAGATCATCGGGCACTTCGAGGGGCAGCCGGCAGACCTGGTGGTGTGTGACGGCGCCCCTGATGTCACGGGCCTGCACGACATTGACGAGTACATCCAAGCGCAGCTCCTTCTGGCCGCCCTCAACATCGCCATCCACGTCCTGAAGCCTGGCGGCAACTTCGTGGCCAAGATCTTCCGCGGCCGGGACGTCACCCTGCTCTACTCGCAGCTGCGTCTCTTCTTCCCCGATGTAGTTTGTGCCAAGCCCAGAAGCAGCCGCAACTCGAGCATCGAGGCCTTCGCTGTGTGCCGTGGTTTCACGCTCCCAGAGGGCTACGTGCCCAGCATGCTGAACCCACTGCTGGATCACAGCTACCAAGGTGACTTCAACCAGCTCGAGGGCCCCACGCGACTCATCGTGCCCTTCCTGGCCTGCGGGGACCTCAGTGCCTATGATGCCGACCGCACCTACCCACTGCAGCTCGAAGGGAGCCCCGAGTACCGGTACACGCCGCCGACACAGCCACCCATCCGGCCGCCCTACCAAGAGGCATGCAGACTCAAGAAGTCAGGGGGTCTGGGCCGGGCCTTAGTGCAGCCCGGGGCCCTTCCCAATGCCCAAGAACAAGCAGCTGCTCAGCCAGAGAATGAGGGCGAACAAGCTGTGACCCAAACCCTGAGCTCCCTGTCCCTGGACCCCTAGGGAAGAGCTTCCTCTCTCAAAAGGGCCTCTGCAAACATCCCCACGGACTCTGTGGGTGTGATCCTCTAGGTACAAGCCCTTCTTTCCTTATTCATCCCTGGCATTCCCTAGGCTAAACATAACAGTTTTATTTAGTTGGTATCTGTAGAGGTGAGATAGGTAAGGGGAGAAAAAAATTTTATGTATATATGTGTGTATGTTTGCATATATACGTGCATATTTGAGATATCTTTTGATTTACATTTATAAAATAAAATTTCTTATTTTTGTTAGATTTTTGTCAATTAAAAAAATAATTTAATTGATGCTTTTTTCTATGTACCCCAAATTCCTCCTAATATCCATCCTCCCCATGAGCCATTCCATATGTAATAGGATTTTTATTTTAACCAAAAGGAAGAGGGGGTAAGAATTAGCAAAATTCATCAGTACTTTACACAGATCTGAAAATGAAAGGCTACATATCTGGGGGAAGTTTCCACCTCTGCAGAGTAGTAGGGGAAGGTATCTTCTAATATCTTTTGAGGCTGTGCTTGTAATTTGTAATTCTACAGTGGAGCCCTGTTTGTAACTTGTACTTCTGCAGCATTCACTTTTAGTTATTTTGTGGTTGTAGATTCTTATTTATAGTTGAAGGGGTTATTTAGGTTTTTTGCAAACTGGACTAGGAACTAACCAAACAAGTTTTATTAATTGATTTTTGATTAGCTTATCCCAATTTAGTTTTTTACTTATTTTTTTTAACACATTGCTTTATGAATGATGTTGGGAGAGAAAAATCAAAGCAAAAGGTAAAAACCATGGGGGTGGGGAGGGGCAGAAAAAAGAAGTGAACATATCATGTGTTGATTTACATTCAATCTCTTTAGTTCTTTTTTGGATACAGATGGCATTTTCTGTCCAAAGTCTATTTATAATTACAATCACTGAACCACTGAGAACCTAATCTTTCATAGTGGATCATGGCACATTCTTGCTATCATTGTATACAATGTATTCTTGCTTCTGGTTGTTTCACTCAGTATCAGTTTATGTAAGTCTTTCCAGGCCTTCCTGGTTCATCATTTTTTGTAGAACAATAATTTTCCATTGTCTTCATATACCACAATTTATTCAGCCATTCCTTATTTGATGGGCATCTACTCATTTTCCAATTTTTTGCTACCACAAAAAGAACTGCTACGTTTTTGCACATTTGTGTCCTTTTCTTATGATCCAATAATGGCATTACTGAGTCAGAAGGTCACAGTTTTTATAGTCCTTTGGGCATAGTTCCAGATGGTTCTCCAGAATGGTTAGACCGACTTACTTTTAAATTTTTTATCTTTTAGTTGATATGTGCTTATTTTTTTCTTTTTTAAAAAATTAAACAATTGGAATACAGATACTTAGATGCTTCTGAGACTCAGGTCTCAGGAGTTACTTATTCTTTATTCTGAAAGTGATTATTTTTGTCAAACACAATGTGAGAAACATGCGATTATTGACCACTTTGCTTTGTAATTAACTATAATCAAATTAGATATTTATTTCAAGCTTACAAAATTTTGAAACTAAGCAATTTGCCTTATAAAGAATTATGAAAATGAACTATAAAAAGCTTAGAAATTATATCAAGGAGAAAAATAATTTCTTTTTTAAAAGGGAAACTTTTAAAATCAAAAAAACCACTAGATATATGGATGAAGGACGGTCCAGAGAGAAAAAGGAAGAGATTTTTGCAGGCTAGAAAAAGGAAAGTTCCTCACCTTTCACATGGGAATAGGGTCAGAGATGACAGGAATTTTGCATAGTAATAATGGCTCCTTATATAGCTGCTTGTGATGTTACCAAGGGAGAGTAATGAGAGAAGTTCATACTTCTGAAAACTGTTACAGGAAGCATGATTCAAGAATTGAGAGTGTTTATCGCAGAAAATAGATTTAAATAGGGGAAGATAAGGTGAGGTTTTTTTTGTTGTTTTTTTTTAAGAATTTGAAAGACTCCAATAGAATTGGTAGTAAAGGAAGATTTGTTCCATTTACCAAACAGTATCAGAAGGAAGCAAATTTTGATTCAGCATAACTTGAACTATCTGAAAAGACAGCATGAAAGAGTTCTCCAGCTTAAATCAGAAGTCTTAGGTTTAAATTTGTTTCCATTGTGTGATTTGACTTTGGCCAAATTACTTAACTTTGTTGGAGCTATTGTAAAGTGGGGCAAATACTTGCAATGATATATTAGAGTAGAAAGAATTTGGGACTTAGAGTCAGGAAAAGCCTCAATTTTTTCACCTTAAAAGAAGGCTTTTTTAAAATTAAGCTTTGATGTTCCTTTGATCTAATATCAATATTGAACTATTGAAACAAGTAACATATAAACTCTAACTTAACTGTCAGGTCTTACATGAAATTATCCTTCACACAGCCTGTGGCTTAGCCAAATTCTCCTTGCTGTTCTTCATCTATAACTCTCCACTTCCTAGCTCTGGATTTTTTCAGAGGCTGTCCTCTGATTACTCCTAGTGAAGTATTCTGAATATTCCTTACATAAAACTTTTCTCCATCCCTCTAGCTTTTTGTAGTCATATACCACAATTTATTTAGCTATTCCTCAATTGATGGGTATCTCCTTGATTTCCAACTCTTTGCCTTGAGAAAAGAGCTGCTATAAATATTTTTTATATAGGTTTTTTCCTTTTTTTTTTTTTTTTTTAAATCTCTTTTTGAATACATGCCTACTAGTGGTATTGCTAGATTAATGGATTTGCATAGTTCATATCCTTTGGACGTAGTTCCAAATTGCTCTATGGAGTTGAATCAGTTCACAACACCAACAGTACATAGTACATCAATATCTCATTTTTCTCACATCCTCTTCACCATTTGTCATTTTCTTTTTCTGTCCTGTTAGCCAATTAATAATTTGGTAGTACCTCAGAATTATTTCAATATGCATTCCCCCAAGCAACAGTGATATATAGTACTTTCTCATATAACTATAGATAGCTTTGACTACATCTGAAACTTCTTCATATCTTTTAATCATTCATCAATTTGAGAGTGGCTTCTATTTTTATAAATTTGACTCAGTTCTCTAAAAATTTGAGAAATTAGTCCTTTATCAGAGAAACGTAGTTGTTTTTTTTTTTTTTTCCAGGAATAATTGCTTCTTATTTCCTTCCATCCTCTGTTTACTCTCTCTTTTTGCCCTGTACCTCCTTAAAAGTGCCTTGTTTCTGACTATTGTATATCCCAACCTGCCTTCCTTTCTATCAATCTTTCTTCCCTCCATTCCTTTCCCTTCCTACTTTCTTGTAGGATAAGATAGATTTCTTTATTCAATTGAGTGTACATATTCCCTCTTTGAGCCAATTCTGATGAATAAGGTTCATTCACATGAACCTTCCCTCCACATCCCTCATCTTCCCCTCCACTCTAAAAGATTTTTTTTGGCCTCTTTTGTGCAAGATAATTTATCCCATCCTGTCCCTCCTTTTTTCTTTCTCCCAGTGCATTCCTGTTTCTTATACATAATTTTATTCTTCTAGATATCTTCCCTTTATATTTAACTCACATTCATATCTTTAATTCCTAATTGCCCTAATAAGTTTTTATGAATTACAAGTATCATTTTTTCATGTAGGAATATAAACAGTTTAAGTCCCTTATGATTTTTCTTTCCTGTTTACTTTTTTATGCTTCTCTTGAATCTTATACTTTAAAGTCAGGTTTTCGATTTAGCTCTGGTCTTTTCATCAAGAATACTTGAAAGATCTCTATATCATTGAATGTCCTGAAAGATTTTGCTCAATTTTGCTGGGTAGGTGATTGTTGGTTGTAATTCTAGTTCCTTTGCCCCCCAGAATATCATATTTTAAGCCCTCTAATCCTTTAGTGTAGAAGGTGCTGAATCTTAATGTCATTCTCACTGTGATGCTACAATACGGATTGTTTTGTTCTGGCTGCTTGCAGTATTTTCTTCTTCACCTGAGAAATTTGGAATTTGGCTAAAATGTTCCTTAGAGTTTTCATTCTGGGATCTCTGAAGATGTGATTGATGGATTTTTTCATTTCTTTTTGAGCCTCTGGCTGTAGAATATCAGTATAGTTTACTTCATAATTTCTTGAAAGGTGATATCTATACTCTTTTTGAATTTTCTCTCCTGGATTTATTTTCCAGGTTAGTTGTTTTTCTAATGAGATATTTCATATTGTTTTATCATTCTTTTGTTTTGTTGTTGTTCATAACTTGTCAAAGTCATTAGCTTCCATTTGCTCAATTCTAATTTTTAAGGAATTATTTTCTTGAGCTTTTATATCTCCTTTTTCATTAGGCCAATTCTACTTTTAAACTAGTTCTTTATTCTGTGAATCTTTGTGCTTCCTTTTCTTTTTGGCCAATTCTCTCTTTCAGGGCAATCCCCTCATTGGCTTTTTGTGCCTCTTTTACCATTTGCCCTAGGTCTGTTTTTTTTTAATATGTTATTTTCTTCAGTGTTGTTCAGTATTCTTCAGTTGACTCTTTTTTCATTTTTTTCTTGTATTATTCTCATTTTTTCTTCTACTACTCCTACTTGATTTTCAAAATTCTTTTTGAGCTCTTCCATTCCCTAAGATCAATTCATATTTTTCTTGAAGACTTTGAATATTGGAGCTTTGACTTTGTTATTTTCTTCTGAGTGTGTTTTGATCATCCTTATCACCATAGTAGCTTTTTATGGCCAGAAATTTTTCTGTTGTCTGCTCATGTTTCCAATCTATTTCTTGACATTTAACTCATTGTTATAAAGTGGGGTTTTGCTTCCAGGTTGGAGGGTGCACTATACCAAGCTTCAGAAGTTTCATGCAGCTGTTTTCAGAATACATCTAGAGACCTGTACATTTTTATTTCTTCCAAAATGGTATGATTTGAGGAGAGGTGCATTTACTATTCTTCTGATCTTAAATTTAATCTGCATTTTTAACAAAATATTTTTCCATCATTTTCTTAAGTCTAGACCAATAAGGTCAAACTCAAATAGACAATCTTTATGGCTGCCTAATGATTTAGAAAAACAAAAATTAATATTATTTATTATATTTTATTTTGTTGTTTATTTCCCATTTATATTTTAAACTGATTCTTCCTTGCTCTCTTATTGATGAGGTTGACACTGGTTGTCTAGGCAGTCAAATTTGCCAATTTCCAAGGTATGAGTGCTCACCCTGAAAATTTAAGCCATTAGTTGAGTTGATTCCAGCATCTCTTGGATGTCAGTACTCCAGGTTATTTGGTAATAGGGCATAGTTGGAACTTCTATCATCCTAAGTTTATTCAAAAGAACTGGACTGGGAGTCCAGCAAAATCTGAATTCACATTTCACTTCTGACCCTTAAAAACTTTGGAAAAGTCAGTTACTATTATTCAGCTTCAATTCTCTTATTTGTAAAACGGGGATAGTAAGAATGTTTGCCTCACAGGTTTATCAGGATCAAATGAAATGATATATTTATGACACTTGGCTATAATTAAAGCAGTATATAAATAAGAATAGTTATTAACAGAAAGACAACAAGCATTTATTGTGCTTTTATACCAAACCTTAGAATTCAAATATAAAAAAGAAAAACCAGTCTGCTCTCAAATTGTTTTATATATATATTTTGCTTTACATATATATATTCCTATAAATGGAAACTAAAAAAGTAGAAGAGTAAGTACCCACACAGGGGCATGGTGGAAGAGGAATTGATGGATTGCTGGCCCAGGCTTTCATCTAAAATAGACCCAAGAAACTCATTGATGAGAGAAGGGGGCTATCATGGCGGAGAAAGTCCCAAGCTCTGAGGGACATTCCAGAGTGAGAAGAAGCTGAGTAATGGTGGTGAAATCCTAAGAATGATTATTATAGCCATCACTTATATAAACCATTTCAAAAATCTTAATGCCTGAATTTTAAGTTTAAATTGCTTAGAATGGCACTACGACTTTTGGAATACTTTGTGTAGTGCTTTAAAGTTGTCAAGATACTTAATATATTTTATCTGATTTCTTAGTTTTTTTTTTTTCCCAGTTCTGTGTAAAGTCATTTGTTAGCATTCCTTTTTACAAAACTTTGAGCTGCAAATATATCTTCTTTCCTCCCCTCCCTTTTCCCTAGAATGATAAGCAATTTGATAAAGATTATGGATGTTGTCTTTTTAAAACATTTCCATATTAGTCATTGTTATATTACTCAAGAAACAGACTAAAAGGAAAACATACACAGACACATGCACAGCATGCATTTTTTCATTAATTTCCTTGGTATTCTTGACTTTTTGTTATTCCAAATGAGTTTTTCTAGTTCTATAAGATCATATTTTTTCCAATTTCATTATAACTTTGTGTCATAACTGGTAGCAAAATTTGTCTTGATTTTTACATAGCATTCTGGCCATTCTCAAGATCATATATTGGGTGACTAGTACTGAGGGAATACAAGGATTGGCCAAATATGTCAAGTTTGTTATATTTTTCAGAAGTTATGAGAAGGTAAATAATGAGAAAAACTGGTCTGGGAAGAGGAAGGAAATTATTCTCTATCATGTGTCAGACACCAAATAACTCATTTTGAGACTCATAACAATCCTATGAATCAAGTACTGTTATCAATTTCATTTTACTGCATAGGAAATTGAAGCAAATAGTCAAGTGGCTTCTCCAGGGTACAGATAATAAATATCTGAAGCTGGATTTGAATTCAGATCTTCCTGATTCCAGCCACTTGTTTTGTTTCTGCTCCTCTAGGAGGAGGGAAGACACATACCAGAATAGAAACTGGTGAGTGAAAATTATGAAAATGATCATTAAAGAAAAATAGCAAACGAATAGGAATAGCATAGTCATGCTTCTTTTATTTATTTATTTTTGCTGCGACAATTGGGGTTAAATGACTTGCCCAGGGTCACACAGCTAGGACATGTTAAGTGCCTGAGATCAGATTTGAACTCAGGTCTTCCTGATTTCAGGGCTGGTGCTCTATCCACTGCGCCACCTAGCTGCCCCTTTAAGTGATTTTTTTTTTTTTTTTTTTTGTCTGAGGCAATTTCTTTGGCTGAGGTTAAGTGACTTGCCCAGGGTCACACATCTAGGACGTATTTAAGTGTCTGAGCCCAGATTTGAACTCAGGTCCTCCTGACTTCAGGGCTGGTACTCTATCCACTGCACCACCTAGCTGTCCCTGAATAGCATAGTCATGAAAAGAAAACTGAGAACTTCTGATAGGGCTGGATCGAAAGATATTCTTGCTCTCTTCCTCCTCTTCTACCACTGCTATCACCACATAGCCACTAGGAGAATAGAGAAGAGGAGGGCATCAATGAGCTGAGAAAGCAATTGAAGAATCATAGGTTTTTAATTTGATTTAAGACTTTGGATCATAAAGAATAATTACTCCCTGAAGCTTTTGATTGGGTCCATTAGAATCCTTCTGAGAGGGACCAATGACAAGAAAGAACTCATGAAATGCACCAGGTGTGGGAAAGCAAGGCATATCTAGGTTGAAAATCTGGCCTCCTGTGGGTGCTCTTGAACTCATCAGAGTTCCCTTTAGAATGTGGCACCAAACATGCAGTGGTACAGAAGTAGTCCTCCCATGGCAGTGGGTCCCTTAACTGTAAAAGGAGGATAATAAAAGCCCTACCTCATAGGCTTGTTATAAGGGCCAAAGAAGATAATACTTGTATTTAGCACAGTGCCTGACATAGTAGACACTCAATTAATTTGCTTCCTTAGAGTTCAATTCAAGATTTGGATGGATTAGATTATTAAGATACTAATGTAATTGGCAGATGTATATGTACAGCTGGTGATCTTTGAAAAGTCTTGTCAATCAGGAGAAATATTAACTACTCTGAGAACAGGAACAGCAGGAGTTAAGCTTTTTTAAAAAAATAGGGAAGATATTTCATTCTTCACTCTATAAACTGCTAAGTTTCATTTCAGTTCTTGGCAAAATTTTAGGATGTACTTTGGAAGATTGCTTTTTAAAAGAATGAACCAGAGCTGTGATTAGCACCCAGAATGAGTCCATCAGAAGTAGATTATTCCAGATAAAAGTTATTTCCATTTTTGATAAGTTTACTTGATGAAATGGTATAGTTAGTCAGTAAACATCAATCAAGCACTGACTGTGAAGGATATAGCACCTGTGCTTGGCACAACATTAAATTTGAAAAAGAAAGGTAGTTCCTACCTCAAGTAGTTTATATCCTAATGGGGGAAGAAAGTACATAAAAAAAAAGTCAGAAAGTAGAGATGGGAGATAAACTGGCATATTATATACTTAGAATTTAGAAAGGAATTTGTCAACATCTTGCCTGATAGCATGATAGGTGGGAAAATATGCTTTAAATCAAGGCTTCTTAAATTTTTTCCAGTCTCAAATCCTTTTTGCCCAAACAATGTTTACATGACCCTAGATATATGAAAGAGGTATACAAATATTTGCTGATGATAAGTTATAATTTCATGACCCTCACATTCAGTTATACAACCCCATATAAAGTTTCAATCCACTGTTTAAGAAGCTTTGGTCTAGGTGATAGAAAGTTAGCTTCAGAGCAAGTTGAATAATCAGATCCAGGATAGTGATTAATGGATTAATATCAACTTGGAATGACAGAAAGCTAGGTTAGATAACTAAGAGTCAGACTCCATTAAGGTCATTTAAAGCTGAATCAGTGAAACATAAAAAAAAGTAAAATATAATAGAGATAAATATAAATTGCTATAATAAGTAAATGTACTAAAAAATTCAGGATAGAGTGGTATGGGACAATTCATCTGGGTATTTTAGTGAATTACAGCCTGATGATGAGTTAGCAATGTTACATTTCAGGTAGGAAAATTAAAGTGAACTTTGGTTTCATTAATAGAATTATCATATGAAGAAGTAGGGAAATTATAGTCCTTTTCTCTGTCCTGGTCAGGCCACATTTGAACTGTTGTGTTAAGACCTAGACAGGACTGATAAACTAGTGTGTCTAAAGAAAGGGAAATAAGCTGAATAGGTTAGAAACCATGCCCATAAGAATTGATTGGTTGTAAAAATTAAAAATATTTATCATAAGAAAAAGAGACCTTAATAGAGATGTGGAAGCTATTGTTGATGCTGCTGCTGGTATTTGTAATGGTAGTGGTGACATTTCAATTCAGGAAGCATTTTTAAAGTGCCTCTCACATTCCCAACACCGTTCTAGACATTGGTGATTCAGAGACAAAAATGAGACATTCACTTAGGGAATGAAGCTTGTGTGCTCTTGGTTTGTCTATGGAGCATTTTCCCCTCCACAACATTGAGTTGCAAGTATTATCTAGGCTTTATAGGGGAAGAAGCTGTGACTCAGAGAGACCTTGCTTAAAATTGCACAAATAACAGTAAGAACCTAGATTCTACTACTGGAAAGGTTGTGTTGTGGAGGCAATATATATATTTAAAGGTTTTTTGTTTGTTTTTTTCTGATTCTTGAGTGTACATAAAAGTTGCTGAGAAGCAGATTTGGGTTAGAGGATATTTCTAAGAAATTAAGGAAATCCGAAAAAGAATGAGCTGGCTTTGAGAAATGGTAGTTGCTTATTACTAGAGTTCTTCTACAAGAGATTAAAAGTATTTTTGTGGAGGTTATTGTTGAGGGATTTTTGATCAGGTAGAAGTTGCACAGAGAGATTGCGTCAATAGAGGTATTCCTTTTCAGGTTGTTCCTGTGCAAATTAAATTTCAGGCCTATCTAGTCAATCCCAACCAATACTTATATTACTACTTTGTGGTATACATATATATATATATATATATATATATATACCCAACTTTGTGTTGGGAGAAAAAAAAACCCACCACACAAAGCTTAAACCACTAAATAAACGTAATAAGTTGCCTCTAATTTTTACCTGTGGGCAGTAAGGTGGCAAAATAGACAGAGCTCGGGCCATAGATAGAGTCAAGAAGACCTGGGTTCAAATGTAGACTTAGATATTTGCTAGGTGTGTGATCTTGAAAAAAACAACTTCTGTTTGCCTCAGTATATTTCTTTGTGAAATGGGGATAATAATAGCACCTACCTCTCCAAATTGTTGGAAGGATCAAATGAGATAATGTTTTAAAGTGCTTAACACAGTGCCTGGCACATATTATATAAATGTTAGGTTTCATCATCATCATCATCAATGAAGGGACCCAAGACAATAAACTCTATTAAAAATCTCTATTTTTCCAATAATAATTTGTGTGTCCTTGGCAAAGTCACTCTGGTCTTCAGATCTCAGTTTCCTTAATTGTAAAGTAAATGAGTTTGATGAGATTACCTTTATTATTCCACCATGTTTACATTTAAGAATTCTTTGACTTCACACAAATACAATTAGAACTTTAGGATTATCATTTGATCTATTCAATTAAGATAAAAAACAAACCTGGCAACCAAAAGCCCTAATTTTAGATTAGGTTTATTTTATTTATCTTAAAATATAAACTTGCAAACTGATATGTCACAAAAGCAGTATGAAATGTCACAAAAGCAATGTCCAAGCAGGTTTATTCAATGATCCACAAATTCCAAACAATACTTTTAGAAGAAGGCAGTTACACAGTGGTCAAACTTGCATGCTTTCATAAAGTCCATAAAACACTTTAGAATTATGATTCAAATGGGAAAACTTAAAATCCAAAGTGCTGGGTTTTGCTTCATTGATAATCCATGTTGGACATCCTCCATTTAGCCAGTTGGGCCCATCCTCGTGATGCCAGATCATGAAACTGAAAATACAGCATCCTTGGCTATAACTGGTTCTTCTGTTAAAGAAATGAGCCAAATTCATAGGTTATTCCCCCTCCACCAAAATGAAGCAAAGTCATATTCTATTACCCTCAGGGATGACTAGTTCTTCCATTTCCGTAGTTTCCATGACTTCTTAGATTTTGCCATCAAGTGGTAGTAGACTAGCCCTCATTTAGTTCTGGTCCAGTCAAGTTTATTTATTCTCCATGTTTCTGGGATATATTTCCTCTAATCCTTGCTAACCTCTGACCCCTCTTTCTAGAGAATACACGGACAATACCTCTACGAATTTCCTTGGTCTTGATGCTGTAAACAATTGGGTTTACCACAGGTGGGAAGAAGAGGTAAATATTGGCCATGAGAGATTGCACCAAAGCAGGGAGATGTTGCCCAAAGCGATGCACCATGGATAGGCCTATCATGGGTACATAGTACACAAGTACAGCACAGACATGTGAGCCACAAGTATTGAGTGCCTTCCACCGGCCCTCCCCAGAGGTGATATTCAATACTGTGTAAAGGATGAGCATATAGGAAATTACAATAAGTAGGAAGTCTAGCCCAAATGTGGAAATTACAATGAAAAGTCCATAGATGTTATTGATGGAGGTGTCAGCACATGGTAGGTGGACAAGGTTGGGGTGCAGGCAGTAAGAATGGGAGAGGATATTATTTCCACAGAAAGGCAGGCGATGGAGTAGGAAAATCAGTGGGGCCATGAGCACCATACTCTTGAGTACAACTGTAGCACCTATTGAAAAGATTCGAGGCAAAGTCAATATGGTTGTATAGCGCAGGGGGCTATAGATGGCCACAAAGCGGTCCATGGACATGGCCAGCAGGATACCCGACTCCATGATAGAGAAGGAATGAATAGAGAACATCTGAAGAAGGCAGACATTGAAGTCGATCTCAGTTGCATCAAAAAGGAAAATTCCCAATACTGTGGGAAGTGTAGAAGCAGATACACCAAGCTCAGCAAGAGCCAGCATGGCTAGGAACATATACATCGGCTGGTGCAAGGTAGAATTCATATGGATGATATGGAGAATGGTTCCATTTCCAAGGAATATGATGACATACATCAGGAAAAAAGGGATGGAGATCCAGATGTGTTCAGCCTCCATCCCAGGGATGCCAGCCAAGATGAATGTTTTAGGTGTGAACCCCACTATTAGACCAGAACTATTACTAGTCTGCATGATGGAGCCTTGCATTACAGAAATAATTTTGCCTAATGAATAAGAAACAAAGTGCCAGTCAGTTTAGGACTGTGAAGAGAACTGCTTGGGGACAAAAACCATGACTGGGCATTGCAGAAATTACTGGGAAAGAGAATACATACTCCTCACCCTTTGAAAACTTTAAATCTAATTAGATGAGATACTTGCTTTTGCAAAGACTTTTGGTCTGATGGGGAAGGTGTGGGCTTTGTACACTGAGAACATCTAGTATCACCAGGAAGAAGTGGGTCATGTTCACAGGACTATGATGGTCCATGCTAGACCCTTTCTAGAACTACATTGTATATAAGCAAAGAGATACATAAAAAGCCTGAAAACTTTTGAGTAACTGTAACCATGGAGTTATCAGCAAAAGCTTCCTTGAGAAAATGTGAAAGCAAGGAAAGAGAAGACTATACCTTGATAGTAGGGAGAAGCAGCTATTCAGTGTTAATGAAAAAGAGATAGGATGACACACTCAAAGGTAGGGAGGAACAAGTCATGTTCTCTGTATGGAAATAGCCATAATTGGGGAAATGGGTTAAAAAGCAATCAGCTAGCTGACTGATTTTTCTCTAAGACTATATTCCATTGGTAGGAGGCAAGAACATGGGAAAAAGCATTGGAGGATACTGTGCTAAGACATAAATTTTTGGTTGTAGTTTTATCAATTATTATGTGTGCCTTTGAACTTCTCTGAGTATCGATGTCCTCATCTATAAAATATGGATAATAATATTTATGTCATCTACCTCACAAAGCTCATTTGAAGAAAGCACTTTTTCCAAAACTGCTGCTGCTTTTTTTTTTTTTTTTTTTGCTTTTTTCTGAGGCAATTGAGGTTAAGTGACTTATCCAGGGTCACACAGCTAGGGAATGTTAAGTGTCTGAGACCAGATTTGAACTCAGGTCCTCCTGACTTCAGGGATGGTGCTCTATCCACTGCACCACCTAGATGCCCCAGAAAGCACTTTTTAAACCTTAAAGTATCACATAAAGATGAATACAATATTTGCAAAGCACTGAGCTTTGTACCTGGCACGGTAGTCGTTGCAGTTGTTTAGTTATGTCCCTGTGCACCATACTATGCATGGGGTTTTCTTGGTATAGATAATATGGTAGTTTGCCTTTTGCTTCTCCAATGGATTGAGATAAACAGAGATTAAATGACTTGCCCAGAATTACAGAGCTAGTAAGTGTCAGAGGCTGGATTTGAATTCAAGGCTTACTCCAGGTCCAGCACTTTATCCTTTGAATCACTCTGCCTCTGAACATTGGCTTTCCCCCATGCCTGTAATGTTCTCTCTCTTCCTCTTTAACTCCTGTCTTCTCCAGCTTCCTTCAAATCTTACCTAAAATCCTACCTTATCCTAGCCGTACCAGACCTAAAAAAAAAAAAAACAAAAACAAAAACAAAAACCACCAAGTGCTCATGGCTAGGCCGAGTGAATATAATAAAAATGTCAGTACTACCCAAATTAATTTACTTATTTAGTGCCATACCAATCAAACTCCCAAGAAATTATTTTACTGATCTAGAAAAAGTAGTAATAAAGTTCATCTGGAAGAATAAAAGGTCAAGAATTTCAAGGGAATTAATGGAAAAAAAAAAAGGCTGATGAAGGTGGCCTTGCTGTACCAGATCTAAAACTATGTTATAAAGCAGCAGTCATCAAAACCATTTGGTATTGGCTAAGAAATAGAGCAGTCGATCAGTGGCATAGGATAGGATCACAGGACAAACTAGGCAATAACTATAGCAATTTAGTGTTTGATAAACCCAAAGACCCCAGCTTTTGGGATACGTACTCTCTGTTCGACAAAAACTGATGGGAAAATTGGAAACTAGTGTGGAAGAAACTAGGGCTTGACACATAACTAACACCACATACCAAGATAAGATCTAGATGGGTTCATGATATGGATATAAAGAGTGATATTGTAAGCAAATTAGAGGAACATAGTATAGTTTACCTCCCAGACCTGTGGAGATGGAATAAATTTATGTCCAAAGAAGAACTGCAATTCTTAACTGAAAACCAGATAGATAACTTTGATTATATTAAGTTAAAAAGTTTTTGTACAAACAAAACCAATGCAGTCAAGATTAGGAGGGAAGCATCAAATTGAGAAATCATCTTTACATTTAAGGGTTCTGATAAAGGTGTCATCTCTAAAATATATAGAGAATTGTCTCATATTTATAAGAATTCAAGCCATTCTCCAATTGATAAATGGTCAAAGGATAGGAACAGACAATTTTCAGATGATGAAATTAAAACTATTTGTAGTCATATGAAAAGGTGCTCCAAATCACTATTGATCAGAAAAATGCAAATTAAGACAACTCTGAGGTACCACTACACACCTGTCAGATTGGCTAAAATGACAGGAAAAGATAATGACGAATGTTGGAGGGGATGTGGGAAGGCTGGGACACTGAGGCATTGTTGGTGGAACTGTGAACAGATCCAGCCATTCTGGAGAACAATTTGGAACTATGCTCAAAAAGTTATCAAACTGTGCACATCCTTTGATCCAGCAGTGTTTCTATTGGGCTTATATCCCAAAGAAATCATAAAGGAAGGAAAGGGCCCCACATGTGCAAGAATGTTTGTGGCAGCCCTTTTTGTAGTGGCTAGAAACTGGAAACTGAATGGATGCCCATCAATTGGGGAGTGGCTGAATAAATTATGGTATATGAATGTCATGGAATATTATTGTTTTGTGAGAAATGACCAGCAGGATGATTTCAGAGAGGCCTGGAGAGACTTGCATGAACTGATGCTGAGTGAAATGAGCAGAACCAAGAGATCATTATACACAGCAACAACAATACTATATGATGATCAATTCTGATGGACATAGCTCTCTTCAACAATGAAATGTTTCAAACCACTTCCAATTGTTCAGTGAAGAAAGCCATATACATCCAGAGAGAGGGATGTGAAATGTGGACTACAACATAACATTTTCATGCTCTCTATTGATGTTTACTTGCATTGTGTTTTCTTTCTCTGATTTTTTTTTCTTGTAGATACGATTTTTCTTGCACAAAAATGATAAGTGTGGAAAAAAAAAGAAAAAGGTAATAAAATGAAGGTGGTGTCAGACTACACACAAAAAAAGTAAATAAATGGGTTCATGATTTAGATATAAAGAGTGATATTATAAGCAAATTAGAAGAACATGGGATAGTTTACCTCTCAGATCTGTGGAGAAGGAAGGAATTTGTGTCCAAAGAAGAACTGGAACTCTTAATAGAATACCAGATAGATAATTTTGATTACATTAAATTAAAAAGGTTTTGTACAAACAAAACTAATGCAGACAGTATTAGGAGGGAAGCAATAAATTGGGAAATCATCTTTACATTTAAGGGTTCTGATAAAGGCCTCATTTCTAAAATTTATAGAGAATTGTCTCATATAAGAATTCAAGCCACTCTTCAATAGATAAATGGTCAAAGGACATGAACAGACAATTTTCAAATGATGAAATTAAAACCATTTCTAGTCATATGAAAAGGTGCTCCAAATCACTACTGATCAGAGAAATGCAAATTAAGACAACTCTGAGATACCATTACACAACTGTCAGATTGGCAAAAATGACAGGAAAAGATAATGACCAATGTTGGCGGGGATGTGGGAAAACTGGGACACTAATACACTGCTGGTGGAATTGTGAACGGATCCAACCATTCTGGAGAGCAATTTGGAACTATGCTCAAAAAGTTATCAAACTGTGCATACCCTTTGACCCAGCAGTGTTTCTATTGGGCCTATATCCCAAAGAGATCTTGGAGGAGGGAAAGGGACCCACATGTGCAAGAATGTTTGTGACAGCCCTTTTTGTAGTGGCTAGAAACTGGAAGCTGAATGGATGCCCATTAATTGGAGAATGGCTGAATAAATTATGGTATATGAATGTCATGGAATATTATTGTTCTGTAAGAAACGACCAGCAGGACGATTTCAGAGAGGCCTGGAGAGACTTGCATGAACTGATGCTGAGTGAAATAAGCAGAACCAGGAGATCATTATACACGGCAACAACAATACTATATGATGATCAATTCTGCTGGACATAGCTCTCTTCAACAGTGAAATGCTTCAAACCAGTTCCAATTGTTCAGTAAAGAAAGCCATATACACCCAGAGAGAGGGATATGAAATGTGGACCACAATATAACATTTTCATGCCCTCTATTGATATTTGCTTGCATTGTGTTTCCTTTCTCAGATTTTTTTCTTGTAGACACGATTTTTCTTGCATAGCAAAATAAGTGTGGAAATATGCATACATATATTCGATTTGTCATTAACATAATTAACATGTAGTGGACTTCCTGCCATCTAGGGGAGGGGTGGGGACTAGGGGGGAAAAATTTGTAACAGAAAGCTTTGTAAGGGTCATTGTTGATGAATTACCCATACATGTCTTTTGCAATTAAAAAGCTTTAATAAAATGCATTTAAAACAAAACCAAAAACAACCACCAAAAAAAAAAAATCAGACTGTTATAAAGCTGCTTTGGTACTGGCTAAGAAATAGAGTAGTTGATCAGTGGAATAGGTTAGATTTACAAGACACAATAGTCAATGACTATAGTAATAATATGTTTGATAAACTAAAAGACTTCAACTTCTAGGATAAGAACTCACTATTTGGCAAAAATGGCTAGGAAAATAGTATGGCAGAAACTAGGTACTGACCAACACTTAACACCCTATACCAAGATAAGGTCAATATAGGTTCATGATTTAGACAAAAAGGATGACAGTATAAGCAAATTAGAAGACCAAGGGATAGTCACCTCTCAGACGAAAAAAGGAATTTATGGCCAAAGAAGAACTAGAGAACATTATGAAATGGAAAATGGATAATTTTGATTATATCCAATTAAAAAGGCTTTGTACAAACAAAACCAGTGCAGCCAATATTAGAAGTGAAGCAGAAAATTTGGTGGGGGGAGGGGGAGATTTTATATCAAGGGCTCTGATAAAAGCCTCATTTCTAAAATATATAGAGAATTGACTCAGGTTTATAAGAATATGTTATTCTCTAATTGATAAATGGTCAAATGATATGAACAATTTTCAGATGAAGGATTTTTTTTCTTTTTTTAAAAGCTTTTTATTTACAAAACATATGCATGGATAATTTTTCAACAATGACCCTTGAAAAAGCTGTTCCAAATTTTGCCCTCCTTCCCCTCCACCCTCTCCCTAGATGGCATGTAGTCCAATATATGTTAAATGTTACATTTATCCAATATATGTATACATAGTTATACAGTTATCTTGCCGCCCAAGAAAAATCATCTCAAGAAGGAAAAAAAAAAAAAAAAAAACTGGAAAACAAGACAAAATGCTAGCAAACAACAGAAAGAGTGAAAATGCTATGTTGTAGTCCACAGTCCTCTCTCTGGGTGTAGATGACTCTCTTTTCATCACTGAACAATTGGAACTGGTTTTAACCATCAGATGAAGAAAGTAAAGCCATTTCTAGTCATATGAAAAAATCCTCTAAATCATTATTAATCAGAGAAATGCAAATTAAGCCAACTCTGAAATATCACTACATACCTCTCAGATTGACTAAGATGACAAGAAAAGATGATGATAAATTTTCAAGGGGATATGGGAAAACTGTGACACTAATGCATTGTTCCTGGAGTTGTGAATTGATTCAATCATTCTAGAGAACAATATGGAACTATGACTAAGGACTATCAAATTGTGCATACCCTCTGATCCAGCAATGTCTCTTCTGGGTCTGTATCCCAAAGAGATCATAAAAAAGGGAAAAGAACTCACATGTGCAAAAATGTTTGTAGCAGCCCTTTTTTATAGTGGGAAGTAACTGGAAACCGAGTAGATGCCCATCAGTTGAGAAATGGCTGAATAAGTTATGGTACATGAATATAATGGAATGTTATTGTTTTATAAGAAACTATCATCAGACTGATTGCAGAGAGGCCTGGAGAGACTTTCATGAACTGATGCTAAGTGAAGTGAGTAGAACCAAGAGAACATTGTACACAGCAACAATAAGATTATGTGATTGAGAACTGTAATGGACTTGGTTCTTTTCAACAATGAGAAGATTCAGGCCAATTCCAATAGATTTATGATGGAGAGAACCATTTGCAACCAGAAAGAGCACGATGGGGACTGAATATGGAACACAACATAAAATTTTCACCTTTTTTGTTGTTGCTTGCTTGCTTTTTTCTCATTTTTCCCCTTTTTGATCTGATTTTTCTTGTGCTACAGGATAAATGTGGAAATATGTTGGGAAGAATTGCACGTGTTTAACCTATATTAGATTGTTTGCTGTCTAGGGGAGGAGGATATGAAGGAGAGAGGAATAAAAATTTGGAAAATAATGTTTTGCAAGGGAGAATGTTGAAAACTATCTTTGTATGTATTTTGAAAATAAAAAGCTATTAATAAAAAAATATAAAATAAAAATAATGTCCCACCTTCTGCAAGAAACTTTTCCCAGTTCTCCTTAATTGCAGTGTCTATCCTCTGAGATTTTTCCCAATTTATCCTGGATATATTTTGTTTGAACATAGTTTACATATTATCTTTCACATTACTGTAAGCTCCTTTAAGTTAGGTATTACTTTTTGTCTTTCTTGGTATTCCTAGTACTTAGCACAGTACTAAGGGCTGTTATTCAATTGTCTCAGTTGTGTCCTACTCCCTGTGATTTTATTTGGGGTTTTCTTGGCAAAGATACTGAAGTGTTTTGCCATTTCCTTCTCTAGCTCATTTTATAGAAGAGGAAACTGGGATAAACAGGGATTTAAACTCAAGTCTGTCTCAGTCTTGGCCTGATTCTCTATTTACTTTGACATTTAACTATCTTATTTAATACATAGTAGTTACTTAGTAAATGTTTATTGACTGATAATAGTATAAGTTCTTTCATTTATATAGGGCAGTGTACTTGCTAAAGAGCTTTTTTATTCATTTTTCCATCTGATCTTCATATCATTCCTGTGAAGAAAGGAGAAAGGGGTTTTCTTTTCATCATAAAAAAATAAAACAGAATTGTGAAAATTTGTAATTTTCCACAAAACAATATAGACTCAATTAATTGCAAGATAATGACTAAAACCTTGCTATTCAGACACCTTTCCAGAGTCAATCCTTCCTGACATTCCTATTACATATATAGATTCATCTTTCTCGATTTGCCTCTAAATGGAATAAAAATTGATGTTCTTCTAATAAGTATGGAGGAAGATTAAAGAGTTGGAGGATGGAGTTGGACCCAGGACCTGGAAGTTGCATCTGATATGACATTAAGATTGGATTGAGAATTGGGTCAGGAATTGGTGAAGAAGCTAAAATGGCTATGAATAGTGTTAGGAACTAGTACCATGACATGGGAATGAGGTTGGAGTCATTAGATTATATTCAAGGAAATGGGTGAAGCCATGATTATCTGATATTTATATAGGCTTTTACATTGCGCAAAGTTCTTTCCTTATTTGAACCTCATGACAACCCTGTAAGATAAATAGGGGTGTTCTTCCTTGTAAACAGAGGATTGAAATTATTTGCTCAGGATCACATAATAGCAGGATTTGAAGACAGGTCTCAGCCAACTCTGAGTCTAGTGGTCTTCCCACTATATCATGAAATGGAACTGAAGCTAGAGGCCAGTGTGCTACCTTCCTGAAAAGACTGGAATCATCTAATGTGACTTCCTTTATTTTCTTTTTTATGCCACAAAACCTCTCTTCCTCTCTTTTTTTTTATACCTCCCATAATTATACCCTTCTATTTCACATGATGAGCAAGATCTCATTCCCAAGGTTAAACCCCCTACCTATATCCTAGATTCCATCTTTTTATTTTTAAATTGTCTCTGAAGCTTCCCACCAGCAATTATCCTCTCTCTCTCATGAATCTTCAATCTTTCCATAACTATTTGAACTTTTTTCCTTACTTTTTCTCCCAGAAAGTAAAAAAACAAGCAAACAGACTAACAAAAAAACTCACACAATGCTTACCCTCAAACCTTCAAGCAGTTGTCTTAGCTCTCTCTTCACTAGCAATATTTTAGAAAGAGTATACAACATTCCCTGAGAGTACTCTCTGTGAGATAACTAAGAAACTTCTAATCACCGAATCCAATAACTTTTTCTCAGACCTTCTCTTTCCCAGTCACTCTCCAGAATTTGTTACTGTTGACCACCCTCTTTCTGCCATGTCTTCTCTTTTTTCCTTTTCCCTTTTTTTCCCCTCTCCCTTTTATCAAAACTCTACATATTCTTCTTTGATAGTTCATCTCCTATATCTTGAGTCCTCTTCAATTCAATAAACTTTTAATAATGGCATACTGTTTGCAAAGTATACTAGGAAGGAGGACTACAAAGAGGGAAAAAAAAACAAGAAACAGTCCAGGGAGGTTATATTCTTTTACCTTTACCTTTACCTTTACCTTTATATGTGGGTATCCTATTTTAAGATTCACTCCTCAAATCTTTTTTCTTCCTCTCTATGCCCCCCTTTGTGATAATTACAATCTTTTTCATGGTTCTAATTATCAACTCTATAAAGATGATTCAAAAATTTTTACATCAAGTCCAAAATTCTCTCCTGATATTTTGTCCTGAATCTTCAGCTTTCTGCTGCCCTTCCAGCATCCCAAATTCAACATTATTAAAGATGATGAAAATGAAACACATTGGCTTCCTCTCAAAACCTTCTTTCCAACTTCTCTAATTCTATTGTAGCACCACAATCCTCCCATTCACTCAGGCTCAAAATGTTGGAGTGATCCATGAATTATGACAATTTTTACCTCTGAGATACCTTTCACTTCTGTCTCATCCTTTCCACTTCCATTGTCACAGTCTTAGTTCAAGTCCAAATAACCTACTTTTTGTATTATTTTAAGTACCTCACATTCAGTTATCTCTGCAATCCTGCATGTTTTACCCAATAGATTATCCAAGTAAGCTTCCTAATGCCCAGATCTGACTATGTAACTTTCCTCTCAAAATTCTCTAGGGTTTCTCTAGCATAAAATCTGAAGAAATTAACCCCCCCCCCCAATTTACATTAGGAAATCTAAAACCTTCCTAAATATGAATCCAATCTACCTTTCCAGCCTGATTTCATACTTTAGGCACTGCATATTCTGTTCACACTGTGGCTCATTGTTCTTGGATCTCATCCTGCTTTCTCCCACCACTCTGCTTTTGTGTAGGTTGGCCTTCAAATCTAAAATCCATTAGACTTCCTCTTCCTACGAGAACCTCTTTTTCCTCAGACTCAGGTTAAGTATTATCTTCTTTGGGCAGCCATTCCTGATCCCACCAGATTAAAATGGTTTCTCCTTTCTCATATTTTTATGGTGTTTTCTCTAAACCTCTCTTTTTTCCTCCCATCCAGTTGTACTTTGTATTAGACTTACTGTGAATAAGTAGACTTACTACTAGATACTTAGATTGGAACCTCCCTAAGTCCCTGAATTTTGTCCTTTTTTCACTTTTCTACCCCAGAATAAAGTAGAAGGCATTTAATATAATAGGTATTAATACATTTTTATTCAATTGAAAGATACATGAATGAATGAGAGTGGTACTCAAATACTTACCATGATCAGAGAGGCAAATGCAGCTTCTTGTGAGGTAGGAACACCACATACACACTAATTCACACTTGATATCTCCTTCTTTCTGGGTAAGTGGGGTGGGCCTCTACAGCTAGCTTCTTAAATCAGCAGTGGGAAGATCCATCTGGGCAGCTGATGCACTGTGGCAATAAGCAGGTAGGGTGATGGAGAGAGGAGGAAGTCCCTGGAGGAATAATTATCCATTTTGTTACTATTTTCTTCTGCACTGATTTAAGGAGCTCTCTGGGAATCTCCCAAGAGACAAGAAATCAAAATCTTCACCTGGACAATCACCTAAAAAGAAATTTCAACAGTGACCAAAAACATAACGTAATCTTTTTGTGACTCAGTTTCCCAATCTATAAAATAAACAAGTTGGACTAGATGATCTTGAATGTGTTTTATAACCCCAAATTTTCTGTTAGTTTGTGAAAAGTGTCAGGTGCCTAATAGACATCAAGCAGTGAGTCCAAAGGAAATTAGATTTCTTTTGCCTCTCTTTTCTTCCTTCTTTTTCTAGGACTTCTTAAAGAAGAATGGCACATACATATATGTATGTGGAACTGTGAGTTATTGTAGCCATTCTAGAAAGTAATTTGTAATTATGCTAAAAATGACTAAAATGTCACCCACAGATCCAACTGCTATGCATATATTCCAATAAAGTTTTTCATAATTATATCAGAGAACTGGAAACATGTTAGATGCTTATCAACTGGACAAAAACTAAACAAATTATGTTACATGAAAATAATGGAATTTTACTTTGCCACAATGAATTGTTTCAAAGAAGCAAGAGTAATATGGAAATACATATGAACTGATTCATAATGAACTTAGTAATAACAAAAAATTAATATGCATGGGGAAGAGGGGGAAAGCTAGGAACAAAAAAAAGTTTTGCAAAGGTCAATGTAGAAAAATCACTCATATGTTTTGTAAATAAAAATCTTTTAATAAAAAAATTAATATGCACGATAATGAATTTAAATGAGGAAAAAAATGAAACCAATTGCTGCATAATTATAATGATCAAAATTGGACCCAAAGAAGAGATGTAACAATGTACCTGCTTAATGAATGAAGAGTTGAGGCCTATGGATATGGTATTTTGCTTATACTTTTTTTCCTTCTTTTTTTTTCTAATCTTTGTTATACAAGGGATGGTTCTCTGGATGGGAAAGGAATATTCAGAAATGAATGTGATATTTAAAAAGGATCACTAAACTAAAAGTAAGATAACCAACAAATATGGCTGTCAAAGTAAAGAGAAAAAAAAGAGAGAGAGATTGACCTAATAATCCATACATAATTAACTAAATGTATAAAAAATGCCCTTTGTCCAGATGATACTATCAACTAGATAGTTAGTCCATTAGGTTAGTTCAACACTATATGTGGTTGAGATAGACAACTCTTACAGAGGGTAAAATGGACTCATTATTCAATAAGAAGAAGAGAGTAGGTAACCAGGATATATTTGTGCTTTCGTGTGATTACAAATCTTGATGGACCATAACTTCCAAAGAATCAAATTTAAAGGTAACTCAAATGTCAAAGGAGAAGTATATGGAGTGTTCAACAGAGGGACTATAGCATATTTTTAATAATCATCTACACAGAAGTGACCTAAGAAATATCATTCAGTAAAATATGATCAGAAAAGTAGATGGATTATGATGTAGCAAGAGCAAAAGATAATACATGTTTGGACCATTGTGGCCCAAATGCCACTTAAAAGTAAGGCTTCTAATATGTTGAAAAATTCTATAGAATACTAATAACAAGAGTGACAATGATGCCAATTAATATTATATAATACCTTAAAGTATGTTTCATATATTATCTCATTTGATCCCCCCAACAATTCTCATTCTCTAACTGAGGAAACTGAATCTGACAGAGGGAAAGAGTCACACAAATAATAACTGGGTGATGTTTCAAACACAAGTCTTCTCAATTCCAAAATCTCAGATTCTACTACCTGACTGCCATGATGCATCTTTGAAGGGATATGCTATAATCAATTTTTAAAATTTCAGTATGAGCATTTATGTCTGAGACTTTGGCCAGCACTGCAAATCAAGGCTTGATTTATTATTTTGTTGATTATCTAGACTTTATAAAATGATGGAGAAAATGTAGATAATGCAGATTAAACTTAAACTTAAAAGCGAGTCATAAATATTTTCTCAAATTCTGTCTCCTCTCTCTCCTACCTCCTGGGGAGCCGATTGGTATACATTTACCAGCACACCAGTGAATCTATTAAATAATCCTGAAAAGAATAGCATAGAAAGAAAAGGCATGGGTCTCATTATGCTCCTAGGAAGGAAATATCCCACATCTAAGAGATCACACATTCATTCAAATAGTGAAGAATGTTTATAATGCACTATGTTAGCCAGTTGGGATATGTAAACAAAAAAATTCACGTTTTCAGAACAGTTTATATTCTAGGAATAGAAGGGGCAGAGAATACAACATATGCCCAGAGAAATAAAACCAGGTGATTTGGGGATGTGGGTGGGACTAGTAAGAGCACTAATTGCTGGTGAATCAGGAAAAAGGCTTTCTGGAGATGATATCGATATAAAGTGTTTAAGAAAACAAAAATTGCTTAGAGATTGATATACGAATTGAGTGATATACAAATAGAACCAGTTGATAGTAGATGTGTTGTCAGAAAAGAAGAAAATGGATTTGTTAGAAACCTAATAAGGAAAATCTGTACATTAAATCTAATAGCTTCTTTTTTTTTTCTTTCCTTTTTCTTTCTTCTTTTTTAAATGATTATTATATCACAAGAATCAACATCAACCTGGGAAGCATGCTCCCCATCTGGTCAAAAGCAGTTACAGAGTTTATTATTTTTCCATTTTTTTATTTAAATGGTACCTTTTGTTTTCCAAATGTAGTGTAGGAAAGGACATTTCATAAACAACAAATCTACTATCTTCTTGAAGTAATAACTCCATTTTATGGCACTTGAGAAATGACTAATAATGGTGATATTCTAAAAACCTGACTGTCAGCTTAAATAGTATTGAAGGACAATGAGATCATATTCCAATTCTTGGGAAATAATTAACTCTTGAATTAATCTATTCATATTTATTACATGCCTTCTAAATACCAAGGTATTGTTCTTTCATTTTGCTTTTTGCTAACTCTAAGTTCTGGCCCTATCAGAGAATTTGGACCTTAAAGGAATAAGAAAGGTCATCAAATCTCTCTTATTTTACCTCCTCCCTCCATTTTAAGTATGTTAATTGAGACCACGCCAGGTCTCATGCTTTATTACAGATTATATAGCAAGTAGCAAAGCAGAAGACCTTTAATTTGAACCCAATCTCTCTGACTAAATATATTGTCTTTTTGCCATATTATTTGACTATCTCACAATATTTGTGGAGAAATTATTGATACTTCCTGGATTCTCTCACCTTTCTGAGAGGCCAGTGCAGTTTTTGGCAATAGGGTTCTTTGGTTTAGATCTTCAAGTTCTTGGTTGGAAATTATGGCCCCAAATAATTCATTTTGACTTATTTTGCCAGAACCATGATATCCCCTACTAATATCAAAGTATAGTTTTTGAATAGATGTCTAGAGATGAAAGTAAAAGGGCTTTCAGTTCTTCATGACTTTCTCCTTCCTTTCTCATCCTCTTGTAGCTCCCTTCCAAGGTCAGCCTCTCTAAGGTAGACTGCAGGGTATATTGTGAATTGTCCTAATGGCACAGGTTTCACCTTCCCAGCACACATCTGTTTTGAAGTCTCTAGTCTAACTCAATTCTATGTGAATGCCTCAAAATATCTCTAGTAGATATGCCTACCCTCTTTTATAGGATTTAATTGGGTTTTGTGAGAGTTTCCCACCCTTGGTTTCCAGAAAGGCTGAATGCAATGAGCTCAGGGGGATCTTAATCCAACATGAAATATGCAAAATTATGAGTAGAAAAATGAGTAGCCAAACTGGAGGAAAATTAATTTATTAATGCACTAAGGAAGAGGTGTAGAGATAGAATAGCTTCAACTTTTTGAAATACAGCTCTTGGATTTTTATAACTTTTTAGGGCAGCTTGGAATACAAAACTAAACAGTGGTATTCTATGGCAAAATGGAAATGGAGTGAGTGTGCAAAGCTTGCAGTCATAGAAGTTGTAGTCTAGGTTAGGTTTCTTCCTGGGGGAAATGAATTTTTCTGAAATTAATCTTATGCAAATTCCCTATATTAGAAGAAAATCTATTAGATAATAAAGACCTCTTTTAAAATAGGATCATACTATAATCAAGATAATCTGAATTCAAAACCAATTTCAGTCACTCAGAAGCTATGTGACTGGACAAGTCACAACCTCTGTTTGACTTAGTTTCCTCAACTATAAAATGGGGATAATAATAATAATACTATTCTGCAGGATTGTTATGAAGGTCAAATGACATGCTATTTGTTAAAAATACACATACACACACATGCATACATGCACACACTCACACTTTAACACAGTGCCTGGCACACAGTAGGCACCATACATATGTTTATTCTCTTCTCCTTCCTTACCCTTTATCCTGTTGTTGCCAATAGGGAGGGGAAGGTAAAATACAAAACTTACAATTCTATTTCCTTACTCTCAGAGGTTATTTTGTCTGGGAAGAACAAAGTTCTCCAAAACTCAATTATCCACCTTTTCTATATAGCCAGTCAATCGTTGAGGGTGTTTTTACCTATCAAGAAGACGTATTCAAGATCCCAAACAAAGGCTTCGTGATTTTAAGCCTTGCTATATCTTCCCCACAGCTATCTGCAAATGTCATTGCATCTATCAAGGAAGCATAACTCAAGTTCCAAAGTTCATGTACACACAAATGACAGGCAAAGGGCTTAGCCTGAGGTAAGTATATCCAGAATAGTTGGAGTACTTCACAGTTTTAAAAGTAGTTCATCAGGATTCCTGTCATTTCACAGACTCTCCATCTCCAACACTGATTATTCTCTTCTTTTTTCATTTTTACCAATTTTCTGCATGTGAGATGAGATGGTAGGGTTGTTTTGCTTTTCATTCCTCTACTAAGGGAGTGCTTGGATCATATGGTTCAATGGAAAGAGAGTTGGATTTTATGTCAGAAGATTTGTATTCAAGTCTTGTTCCTGAAGCTTACTTCCTCCCACTCCCTCTCCTAGATGGGCAAGTGATGTTAAACATGTGCAATTCTTCTATACATATTTCCACAATTATCATGCTGCACAAAAAAAAATCAGATCAAAAATGAAAAAAAAATAAGAAAGAAAACAAAATGCAAGCAAACAACAACAAAAAGTGAAAATGCTATGTTGTAATCCACACTCAGTTCCCATAGTCCTCTTTCTGGGTACATATGGCTCTCTCCATCACAAGACCATTAGAACTAGAGACTACGATTTCTTGATTTAAAACCAACAATAGAAAGAGAGAAACCTGTTGTTTTCCCTCTAGTGCCTATTCATGGGTAAGAAAAAGTACTTTTCAAATCAGATGACCATTATGTCTCTGCTCATTGATCACATTTGAAGGAAGTCCACTGCTGGAACTAACACAGAGAGCATTGCTAAAGATGTGAAGTTCGAAATAAGAAACTAAAGACTTCATGGGAGCTATGTCCTTTTAGGATTGCTGCAAAGGGCAAAAGTATCATTAGAATAAGGCAAACTTTGGAAGTCAATAACTGGTTAATAAGAGTTTTCTGAGAAGGAAATAGGGGTTTTTGGATGTAACTTTTCCAAAAAGGTTATTCGTGAAATTTTTATCTTATACATAGTTCTGTCCCCTCATTTTGCAGTATCTCCATCACTGGGGAGGGGAAGGGATTTAAATCATAGCTTAGTTTGATATTGTAGAGCACAGTCCAAGTTCCACATCCAAACCCAGCCCCATTCTCATTGGAGCCCGTATGTGTGTGTGTGTGGGGGGGAGGGTCAAAGATTCCAGATTCCCTCACTTCTCAAGACTTCCATGTTTAGATGGCTCTCCCAAAGACCACCTCCTGGAATCTCTCCTGGAATCACCAGGCTTGAAATCCTAGGTCCCATGAAGATTACTGATAGCACTTAGAAGCTGAGAAAGACAAAAACTGAACGGTTACAATCACTCCCAATTCCATTTCTTGGAACAGGTATAAAAGAGGGAACAATCCAATTTTTGGTATATATGCTATGAGTTAACTGTGATTTTCATCCTTTGGCTATAGCAAATAAGAGCAGCAGAAAGATTCAGACAGTCATTCAAAGAAAGATGGGGATGCAGAGGCCTCCATGTTAGGCTATGTGGACTTGCTCCAAAATCCCTTCAAGAACACTTCCATGCTAGATGACTGGGAATTCCTAGACAAGCCTGGATAATGCATTGAAATCTTAGAGGTTAAAGGAAACTTAAATGAGATAATAGACATTCTTATCTAATCTGTGTCTTCCCATCAGATTGAGGACTTAAAAACCATGCCTCTGAGATGACCTCACCCTGAAATTTCTCTCAGTACCCAGGTTCTCATTACTCTGAAACCTTCAGCTACCCCTCTAGTCTCCTTAATTTGGATGATCCCTCTGTTAGAAATGCCCCCTTCTCCCAATGATGAGTTTTTTCTGGGGCCTCCATTTTCTGGAGGAGCCTAGATTGGCTTTCATTTCCCTCTTGGTCTTGCTTCTGGCTCCTGGCATATTCCTGACAATGGGTATCTCCCCCACCTCCCTTTCAGTTTCCTTTTGTGTGTTGTGTTTCTCACTAGTATATAAGCTCGTTGAGGGCAGACAATCTTCCTTTTTATTGTATTTTTATACCCAGTGCTTAGCACAGTGTCAGGACATAATAAATGCTAAATAAATCCATCCTTTTCTTTCTTCCTCCCTTCCTTCTTTCCCTCTTTCTCTTTTCCCTCCTTTCTTCCTTCTTTCCTTCCTCTTAGCATCTTTAACCATTGCTGCTATTTCCTTCATCAGATTCTCATCTGGCAAGGAGTGCCTTCACTATCAGGGATGTCCTCAGTATGCTCACCAGCTTCTCAGTATCCTTCCAAAAATGTAGTGCTAAACTGAAGAAGATGGTATACCACATGACTCACACTTCCTTTGTTTGGATGCTGTGCCTCAATTAAAGCCATGTTGACTTTTTTTTTAACTTTCACACCACAAGTGGCCCAAATGTAGGGCTTTACATTGTTTCTATGTTTAATGACATCCTATTAGATCTGACTTGACTCATTACTCTAGTAGGTGGAAGAATTTGGGGTTTCTGATTTTGACATATGACCTGTTAGTTCTTCCACCATGCTTTCTGTCATTTACATATTTGACAAGAATTGCATTTATGATTTCATTTAACACATTAATGAAAATACTGCACAGAGGATCAAATGAGATAGCATCTATAAAATGTTTACAAAATCCAACAAGAAAGGACCAGGAATAATGTCCCATATGGATCAAGGCTAAGAGGTAGATTACTGATCTGTGATTGGCACAAGATGGATCATGTTGACTGAATCGCACAACATCACTAAAAACAAACAATATTGAAAGTCATATGCTATACTTAATCTAATGACAATTCATGATTCCATAGGACCTACTGGAACATTGAAACATGTTTTCCATCGTAAAGAAGTGCTAGATTTTAAGATGCAGAATGAAACAAATGCATTTGTGTGTATGTGTTTGTGTGTGCATCCATTGGGGAATTTTTTTTTTGCTTAATTATGAATATTTATTATAAGAAATTTTTTTTAAATTTTTTCCTTTTTTTCCTCAAATATGTTGGGAGAGAAAAATAAATAAGAAAATATCTTCTTGCTAATTAAAAAAATAGAAAGATGGGGATTACAACAAATGTGAAATGTTATATGAACTTTTGGATGTCAGTTTTATTTAACTATTTTATTTTGCTGCAAAATACCTCTTATAAGAAAATAATCACTAAATATAATGAAACAAAAAACAAAAAACAAAACAACAACAACAAAAAAAAAAAAAAAAAGAAAGAAATTCAAACACCCTGGGAAGAGCTAACATATTTTAGTATTATTATCAGTCATTAAAAC
Source organism: Myrmecobius fasciatus (assembly GCA_023553655.1). Classification (NCBI taxonomy): domain Eukaryota; kingdom Metazoa; phylum Chordata; class Mammalia; order Dasyuromorphia; family Myrmecobiidae; genus Myrmecobius; species Myrmecobius fasciatus. Next base: position 61,015 of record JAJPUD010003007.1, read on the forward strand.
CTCAGAGAAAGTAAGTTGACCAAATAGAAGAATAGGGATCCATCAAAACAGGGATGCCTAAAGGAAGATAGCCTACCTGACTGGAGGCTCTATAAGGGAGAAAGTTAAGTGGGGCAGTGGATAGAGGACTACATGGGTTTAGGAAGATCAGTGTTCTAATACAGTCTACTACAATAGTTGTATGAACAAGTTATGTAACCTTTGCTTCAATTTCTTTATCTGTAAATCAGGATAATAATAGCATTTGCTCCCTAGAATTATCAGAGTGATCAAATGAGAAAATATTTGTAAAAAGTGATATATAAGGGGCAGCTAGATGGTGCAGTGGATAGAGCACCAGCCCTGAAGTCAGGAGGACCTGAGTTCAAATCTGGTCTCAGACACTTAACATTCCCTAGCTGTGTGACCCTGAGGAAGTCACTTAACCCCAATTGCCTCAGCAAAAAGGAAAAAAAAAAAGTGATATATAAATGTTAGTGATTACTATTAAGGATAGGGAGTATGATTCACTCTTTGGGCCCAATGTTCCTTTGGGTTAGATTCTTATCAACCAATTCAAAGCATTAAGTAGTTTCTACTTTGTATTAGGAATTGCTCTAGGCATTAGGGAAACTGCTTACAGAATATTGGGAGAGATAAAATTTACATATATAACTATATTGAAAACATAGGCACAGAAAACATACAGAGTAAATGTTGAGATAGGGAGAGGTGCTGTTGCTAAAGGAAGTACTGCGGACATGTGAGGAGATATTTCACATGGAATTTGAAGGATACTAGTGGTTTTTAAAAAGCAGAGAAAAAGAGAGGGGCTCCCTGAGGAAATGACAGCAGCTCCTTCTTTGACCAGAAATTCCAGAGAGCAGAACTATGTCTCCCTTGTTAGAATGAGAATTCTGTCAGGTTAGGTAGGGGCTGGCTATATTACATTCCTGAGACTGGGACATCTTCAGTATGACCTTTTGGAGTGTGGGTAGTCTCCACCATTAAATTTAACTTCCTCCAGAGCAGAAATGCCTCATCTTTCTCTATATCTAAAGCACTCAGCAGAGTGCTTAGCATAAGTTTTTAATGTGTATATTGACTAACTGGATTAGAAGCTTCCAAAGAGAGGAAAATACTGTGTACCTTCTTTTATTTCTCTCTTAAATACCTAATACAAAATCCATTGTGGAGAAGCCATTCCAATCTGTATTATAAACTCATGCCTCATTGACTCTTTGATCCTACCGAGGGGGTCCTGCCCACTATGTGGTTTTACTAGGAAAAGAGAACTTCCATTGCCTCACCACTGTGTTCTCTGATTTTAGACTTGACCTCTTGGGCATAGGCTTTGCCATTTGGGATGAGGTCTTTCCTTCCAAAATCTACTACCATGCAAAGGATATGAACAGACAATTTTCAGATGAAGAAATTAAAACCATCTCTAATCATATGAGAAGGTGCTCTAAATCACTATTGATCAGAGAAATGCAAATTAAGATAACTCTGAGATACCACTACACACCTGTCAGATTGGCTAAAATGACAGGAAAAGATAATGACGAATGTTGGAGGGGATGTGGGAAAACTGGGACACTGATACATTGTTGGTGGAACTGTGAACGGATCTAACCATTCTGGAGAGCAATTTGGGACTATGTTGTAAAAGTTATAAAACTGTGCATACCCTGTGACCCAGCAGCGTTTCTATTGGGCTTACATCCCAAAGAGATCTTAAAGGAGTGAAAGGGCCCCACAGGTGCAAGAATGTTTGTGGCAGCCCTTTTTGTAGTGGCTAGAAACTGGAAGCTGAATGGATGCCCATTAATTGGAGAATGGCTGAATAAATTATGGTATATGAAAGTCATGGAATGTTATTGTTCTGTGAGAAACGACCAACAAGATGATTTCAGAGAGGCCTGGAGAGACTTGCATGAACTGATGCTGAGTGAAATGAGCAGAACCAGGAGATCATTATATTGATGGACGTGATTCTTTTCAACAATGAGAGGTTTCAAACCAGCTCCAATTATTCAGTGATGAAGAAAGCCATATACACCCAGGGAGAGGCCTCTGGGACCTGAGTGTGGATCACAACATAGCATTCTCACTTTTTTTGTTGTTGTTCACCCGCACTTTGTTTTCTTACTCATTTACTTTCTTTTTTTTTTTTTTAATCTGATTTTTCTTGTGCAGCAAGAGAATTGTATAAATATGTTTATACATATTGGATTTAACATCTGAAACACAAGGCTATGTAAGGGTCAATGTTGTAAAATTATCCATGCATATGTTTTGAAACTACAAAGCTTTAAAACAAAACAAAACAAAAACAAAATCTACTACTTTGAACATTTTTTCTGGAGCAGAATCTGGACCAATCCATGACGGATCTGCTTGGTCTTAATGCTGTAGACAATTGGGTTGACCACAGGGGGCACCAGGAGGTAGACATTGGCCAGGAGGAGACGGACAGCAGGAGCAGCATGTTTCACAAAGCGATGGACCATAGCTACCCCAATCATGGGCACATAGTATACAAGCACAGCACAGATGTGTGACACACATGTATTGAGAGCTTTGCGCCTACCTTCCCCAGAGGCAATGCCCAACACCGTATAGAGGATCAGAACATGAGAAATGACAATAAGCAATGAGTCCAGTCCAAAAGTGGAGGTGACGATACATAGCCCAAGAATGCTATTGGGACGTGTATTCCCACAGGGCAACTGGATCAGGTCTGAGTGGAGGCAGTAGGAATGGGATAGTGTATTGTGACCACAGAAGGGCAGGCGCCTCAGGAGGAATGGCAGTGGAAACATGACCACCACACTCTTTAGTGCAATAGCAACTCCTGTGCGGGCAATGCGGGGTAGAGTTAAGATGGCTGTATAGCGCAGTGGATTGTAGATGGCTATAAAACGATCTACAGACATGGCCAGCAAGACAGCTGATTCCATGATGGAGAAGGAGTGTATGGAGAACATCTGGAACAAGCAGGCATTGAAGCTGATCTCATTGGCATTAAGGAGTAAGATGCTCATCATGGTGGGAAGTGTGGAGGCTGAGACTCCAAGCTCAGAGAAGGCCAGCATACCCAGGAACAAATACATAGGCTGATGGAGGGATGGATTGCCATGAATCACTGCTAGAATCAGGCCATTGCCAACAAGGGCCACAAAGTACATGGAGCAAAAAGGGATGGCGAGCCAGGGGTAGACAGCCTCCAGTCCAGGGAGGCCTGTGAGGAAGAAGGTCTCTGGTGTGAAGTAACTATTGTTGAATATCATCCTCAAAGCCAGGTCTTTGAGAAGATGTTCAGGAAGGAATCTGGGCTTTGACAAACACATTTAAACATTGTGCATGTAAGTCATGGAAAAGTCAATTAAATAATAGAAGTACTAGGGCTTAACATCAGGGCTCAGCTAGTCTGAACTTTCCCAAGAAGTGAATCAAAAAGTGCACTTGAGCTATTAATATATTTTCCTACTCAATTTTTTACAAAGTATATATATACATATGAATCAATTTTTAATTGTCCTACATATTTAGTGAATTTAAGGCAAAGTATAATTTTGTATGGGATTTAGAGAAATATAAATACCTAGGTACATTTTAATACACCCTTATTAAACTTCAACATTTATCAATCATTTTTGTCTGACTTTTGTGCCAGTGAAATGCAAACAGGGCTTGCCAAATTAAGATTATTTGCCTAATGTTTGCCTAAGGACACACATTATTTCTGTCTTTTGAAGACCAATCTAATTTAGTGACAGCAAGCTCATTGAGAGGTGTGTTTTGGAATAACTCATAAGGGCATATCTGGGTCTTCACCAATAGAGGAAGTACCTACACAGATGAAATCTCCAGTCTTTTGAACTATTGAAATAAGAATCTTAGTATCAGGCTATCTTCGATCACACTTTCAGGAAACTTCACTTCATCTTTTGAACTGATTATTCTGAATTTGGGTCAAGTACTTTAAAATATATGTATGCATGTAGATAGATGGATAGATAGATAGATGGATGTGTGTATTTTTTCCAATAGGGAGAAAAATTTTTCTGATCCTAAGACATTTTAAGAAAGAACCTAGAGAAGAAGTTCCCTAGTTTCCCCATTTCCTCCTAGGCAATTCTAAATTTCCATAGAATTCATTCCTTTTGTTGTGGTTCAGTCACTCAGTTAAGTCCTGACCCTATGGCCAATGGAATTTTCCTGACAAAGAAACTTAAGTGGTTTATCATTTCCTTCTCTTTTGCCTACAGCTAGTAAATATCTGGGACTGTATTTTAACCCAGACCTTTATTACACCAGACCCAGAACTCTATTCACAAAGCCACCTAAATAAGCTCAGAAAAACTCCAGCTAATTCCCCAGTTTGCTTATCTTTTAGAAAAAATACCTTTCCCAGAAAATACATTTTAAAAGACTTTAAAGATAATGCAATTGCATTTTTAAACATATTTAAGTCCTCCATAGACTAGGATTACACAAGTATTGAGAGCAATTCCCCTAATTTCCTCTCATAGATAAGAGAATTCCTCAAGAGTAAAGGCTGAGTTCCACCCATCAGGGGATTCATGGGTAATCTCTTATAATCTATCTCCTCTCCCAGATGAAGTAAAAATGGGAGGGATTGCTGGAATCAATTGCATTTGACAATTATTACCCACAAGAAAGTAGACTGAGAGAGATAAGCATTCCATAAAGGGAACTTACAGTGTGAAGAGTTCATGTGAGGCTTGGATTTTCTGTTTTAGGCCGGCAGGGCTTCTCCCTTCTATTCTCTAACACCTACCAAAATTCCCTTACATCTCTGTGGGGTTAACTTCCTACTCCTTTGTCCACCACCTACATCCAGCATTCTTTGTGACTGAAGGTATTTGTATAGATGGGCTCAGTGACTCCAGCTAAGAGCTCAGTGTTACTTGGTTAAAAAGGAGAAAACAAGGATCAAGAAAGCTAAAGGGGAAAAAAAAAAAGTATCTTTTTGAACTTTGGAGGTAACCTGCATTTCAAGTTAAATTTTGATCTGAATGAGTGGCAGTTTAATATTGTGGATAGGACCTGCAGAGGACAGTAACATTGGACCCAGAATCAGGAGAACCTAAATTCAAATTCCACCTCAGACAATTACTTCCTATGTGTAAATCCTATGTTATCTTCAGATTCCCTTGTTGTTCCTGTTACAAAGAATAGGAATGAAACTTAGTTATATGGACAGAAGACCATAGGCTCACAGGGCCACAAGGAGGCAACCTGGTTACTTTAGATTGAACTTGAAAACTGGAAGGATGAAATTTCTAAGACCAAGCATCTGAAAAGCATCAAAAGTGCTTTCCATGCTTTGCAGAATTTATGCCTGGGCTTCTTGAGGTGCTCTCCAAGGTAAAGAGGGAGATAGATATGAAACCTTCCTAAAGGGCTTTTGAGTTTAGAAACCCATTCCTTAAGGGTAGCTGGGTAGTACAGTGATTAGACCTTCAGGCTTGGAGTCAAGAATACCCAAATTCAAATCCAGACTCAGATACTTGCTAGTCATATGACTCTAGGCAAGTTACTTAACCCTGTTTATCTCAGAGAAAACCACTCCAGTATTTTTGACAAGAAAACCACAAAAGGGTCATGAAAAATTGGATATGATTGAAAATGACTTCATAACAACAAAATTTAATTTTTCTTCCCCTTCCAAGACCACCTTCAATGCTTTTTCTTTACACCTTTCAGATTTTCTTAGTGGTCCTTTCTCAACTTTCTCCTCATCTCCATATTTTCCCCTAAATTCTCTATCTATTCATATAGATATCTCTATAGCTAGATGGATAATTGTATTTCTATATAATTAGTTTGCTTTGAATTCTTTTATTATGTTATATTTATATTATTGTTTATTTTTGCTTTTATTTATTTATTATTCCATATTGGTCTGAGAAGGGGTCCATAGACTTCATCAAATCGTCAAAGGGTATCCACGACATTCAAACAAAAAGGTTAAGAGATTCAGAAAGTCTCCTTGGTAGCCCAACAAGGAGTGATGCTTTAATTTTATTTTGTGATATTTAGCTCATTAAAATATACCACTCTGTCTCAAAAGAACACACAGACAATTCAGTTTGCTATATGTGCTTGTAGGGAGGCTGTGATCACTTAGCCATCTAGAACTAGACCAAGTTAAATTCAGAAGGCTTCCTGTAAGAGGTGAATAGAGAGAAAGTTTTGGAAGGAGCAAAAAAAAAAAAAAAAAACAAAAAAAAACAAACCTGTTTGTCGGAGAAGATGGAAAGTATCCAGGATTGGAAGAAAGGCTGGAAGGAGACATATGATTATTCACTTCACTCCCTACCTTTATTCTAAGCAGTCAGCAGCTCCCAAGAATTCTTTCCAGAGAGATGGCTTTAGGAAAGGAGATTCATTTTTTAGCCAAGGTATCTTCAGCTCTTTCAGGAATTTTCCAGTTCAGTGACTCATATATAGGGTTGGGGCATATAGGACCAACCTGTATGTTGTGATATGATGAGGACTGGGAAGGACTATCTGATCTCCTCCTATCGATAAAACTCTATCAATAAAGAGATCCATGTTTGGGGGTGAACACTGGGTTCTCTTCACCCTAGAATTCACACATTTCATTACCTTTACTTAACTGTTATGTGTTTATCTGATGCCTATGCTCCAATGATCTGATGATCTGCCTCAGTCTACATCTTTTTGACCTTTCTGGAGCATATGACACTGTTAATTATCCTCTTCTCTTTGACACTTTCTTTTTCTTTATGTTTTCGTAATAATGTTTTCTTTTGGTTCTCCATCCTTCCTATATGATCACTCCTTTGCCACCTTTGCTGTATCTTCATCCACATCATGCCTCCTACTTACAGTTTTCCACAGGGCTCTGTCCTGGAACATTTTTCTCTTGTCCCTTAATGCTATTTCACCCATTGGTCTCCTCAGTTTCCATGAATTTAATGAGTATAACTATTCAGAAAACTCTCAGATCTGCTTTTCCAGCCATAACCTGTCTCTTGACCTCCAGCCTTGCATCTCTAGATGCTTACTGCATATCCAAACTGGATGTTATTTATGCATCTTAAATTCAACCTGCCCAAAATGGAACTATTATTCTCACCATCCACTTAGCAACCCTCCCTTAATTCTATCTTCTCTTTTATTGTCTAGAGTACCACAATTATTCTAGTTATCTAGGCTCATGACCTTTCACTTTTCACTCAGCTCCCCTCTCCTTTTTATCTAATTAGTTGTCAAGTTATATCATTTTAATCTTCATATTATCAATCATATATGCTCCTTTCTCTCAGCTGATGCCGACATTACCTTGGTACCTCATTACTTTATGCCACCAAGATATTATGATAGACTACTGCTTTGGTAGTAATTTGCAATAGATTCTTGGTTTATCTGCCTCAAGTCTGTCCCTACTCCAATCCATTCTTGTTGTAAAATTGGTTTTCCTAAAACATAAATTTAATTGTATCAATCATTCTTCTTCACTGCAAACTAATGATTCCATAGCCTCCAGGACCAAATATAAAATTCTTTGCCTTTTAGAGCTCTTCATATCCTGGCAGCTTCTTACCATTTCAGTCTTCTTACACCTTAGTCTTCTCAATATAATCTATGCTTTAATGACATTGGCTTCCTTGCTGTTCCTCTCACATGATATTTCATTTCATGACTCTCAATATTTTTACTGGTTGTTCTTGAAATTTCTTCTGAAATACTCTTCCCAGAATATTCTATTTCTTTATGTCTGACTTCTCGCTTCCCTGACTTCCTTTAAATGTCAACCTTCTTCAAGAAGTCTTTCCTAGTTTTCCTTAATCTTAATGCTGTCCCCAAAATTTATTATCCACATATCTTTTTTTGTAATTACATTGTGTGTTGTCTCTCTTATTGTATTGTTATCTCCTTAAAAACAAAGTCTGTTTTTTGCTATCCTTTGTATTTCTAACACTTAGCTCAGTGCCTGGCATATAATTGGCACTTAATAAATCTTCTTTACTGACTGACCAGCCAGATCAATTCTGGTACGGGGGAAAAAAATCCTTCAACTCAAATTTACCTCTCTCCTCAGTTATTCACTGGGAAGTCATTCTTTCTCTAGAAGCTCTGAAAAGTTGAGTACAACCATCATCTCCTTGTTCTGAGGGCTCTATAGCTGCAGACATGGGGTACATACCTTGGATTAACCTACCTCATTTAGTCACAGAACTTTTTCCCCTAAACCTCTCAAAATTTACTTTAGCCACCGCCCTCCTTTCTACTCTTCTAGACGTACAAGAACCCACCTACCTCTCCATTGAGGTCAGTCCTGAAACTGATAAGGCTAGCAAATGATCTATTTATCCCGTTTTGTGAGTGTGTCCTCACTGCCTCATCTTTTTCCTCTCCACCTTCCAGCCTGATAGAGCCACATCAGTTGTTACAACTCCAATGGGAATACAAGATGAACCAGCTCTGGAAATAGGTGAAGCTAGAGAGTTCTTTGAAACACCAGAGATTAAATATAACTGGGTACAGAGTTTAGGGAATTGAAGGGAGGGGGAAAAGGAGGAAAACAGGGTCATTACAAAAAGTAGAATAAGATAATGGTATGTTTGTATATGGATGTTCATGTCTCTAGTACATAAAACATTGGATTTGGAGGCAGAAAAGCCGTTTCAAATTCCAGTTCTACTTGTTATATGTACCTTAACTTCTTTGGATAGTGAGAAGTTTGATATAATTGTTTCTGGTTCTAAATCTATGATCTTATAACCCTGCAAATCTATATGATTGGTGCTAATTCACTCTAAAAACATGAGACACCACTGGTCATGAGCATTCTGGCGATCTTTTATCAGGATAGAAGTATTCTGGGGACAAGGCAGTATTAGGTCTCATTAAGGGAGTTGGTTGGTTCCCAATGTTACTTAGGATGCCTCCATGATGTTTTAGGATGTTTTCTTATGGCTATTTATGGCTTTGAAAACAAAGCTCGGACCCTATGGTGCTATTGACAGTCACATTCTTAGTCCAAGTGAATGTTCTGAGTACCCAAAATGAGCTTTTACCCAAAGGTGTGTTGGGAACACAGCTGTGTTGTCTAGTGGATCTATTCATTCATATAGGAAATATCATCATGAACCTCCTATTTGTATAATCTTGGCCTTCTCTTTCCTTGGATTTCTTGATTTTAACATCTCTATCCAACCTCTGAGGTCAACATGTAATTAAAATAGATGACATAATAATAATAGCTAACATTTATATAGTGCTTACTATGTACTAGGCACTGTGCTAAGTGTTTTACAATTATTGTCTCATTTGCTTCACAGAACAACTCTGCAAGATGGGTGCCCTTAATATCTCCATTTTACGTTTGAGGAAACTGAGGAAACAAGAGTTTAAATGACTAAAGGGAGTTCACTAATACCTAAATTATAAGTTGCTTAGAAGGACTGAAATAGCATTGGGCATAGAGCAAATAACAATAGGGTGGTATCCACACAAAAATCCCTCTCCATGCCTGATGTTGCTATTTGTGTTGCTATTGTTATTTGTTGGTCCAGTGATACCATTCAATCATGTTTTATGTTGTGCTATTGTCCTTGCTATGGTCCCCTGCTTCTCTTCCCCTGTTCTCACTTGAGATTTCTGCTAAGTAGCATCTACTCATGAGCCACCTGCCATCTTCTGCTTTCTCCTGCCACCTGCTGGTGACTCTTTGAAATGCAGTTACTCAGTGAATTCTGAGTAAGCAGATATCTCAATTCATACCATTTGTTTGAAAGTTGTTTTTTTTTTTCCTTTTTAACTCTTACTCAACCAGAGAAACACTTAGGATCTTCAAGGAACTGCTGGATTTGACATCAGAAGACTTGATTTCTGATCTTGTGGGATTTTTTTGTTTTGTTTTGTTTTTGCGGGGGGGGAGAAATTTTTTTTTTAAGTATTTTTTTTTCCAATTTATCTTACTTAAAAAAAGAGTAAGAAAAAATAAAACCAATACAAAATGCAAAAAAAAAAAAAAAGCAAAGCAAAACAAAAGAGAACATTGTCATGTGCCCAGCAAAACATCAGGGATGATTCAAAATATATAACAACAAATTACCAGATCAAGAAAGCGTGTGTGTGTATGTGTTTGTATATATATGTGTGTGTGTATATATATATACATATATATATATAAATTATATTCATGAATGTCCATTTTTTCTTTACTTTCTTGTAAATTGCTCACTTGATGATTCTACTGAGCTAGCCTGGAGGAATTTGCACTTTAGACAGGTTAATCCTAGTCCCAGGTCTTCCTTTAGATCTTTTCTGGTTGTAACAGGAGGACCATGGTTCTGCCCCAAGTCTTCTTGATTTTGTACCAGTTTGTGTTTGCCCTGAGGCATAAATTTGTTTTATTTGCAGGGGATATCTGGACAGTTTGAAATTTACCAACCTATTTTGCCAGATATCTGCCCAGAATCCTCTCTGATTTTAGATCTTGGATCTATCACTTTCGCCTTACTTAAAAAAAAAAAAAAAATGAAGACATTGAACTAATTGACCTTTAATGTTTCTTCAAATTTGCTAGGTGATACAGTAAATAGAAAACTGGATCTGGAGTCAGGAAGGTCTGAGTTAAAATTAGCCTTAGAAACTTCTAAACTATGTGATGTTGGGGAAATAAAGTTAAACCTCTACTTTAACTTCCTTATCTGTAAAAATATTGATAATAATAGTTATGACAATAAAATAAGGATAATATTTGTAAAGCATTTTGCAAATCTTGGTTGTTATATAAAAGATATTATTATTATATTGAACTCTGCCATTTAAACTCCTTTGTTTCTTCCTGAGTTACCATGTCCCACTCCCTGATTTTGGTATGCTATTTGACTTGAGATGAAAAAATTCTTTTAGTTCTTTTCAACCCACACAATCACATTCAGCATTGCCCATGCAAATTATGGATTTGGGTGAGGCTGGAAAACTTTACTGTATTTTCCTTACACTATCTAAGTTACTAAATAGTTTTGGAAGGTGATCCTTTCTAATAGGGAGGTATAGAATGATAAACTTAATTTCAGAAAAGTTCTAAGAACAGAGTTGTCCCCTCTTGGAAAAATAGGTTTCACTATCTCTAGATTGAAACTATTTTATTAGTGCTCTCTATATACTATTGGTACAGAGATCAAAAACTTCAGAATGGCCACATATTCCTAGATATTCTTTTTTGAAGGCAAATGGTTTCAATTCGGGGACCAGAGAAAACAAATGGTATAATGGACAAATGGACAAAGGCAGCTTAGTTTTTCCAAGACATAGAGAAAGCCCCCTGACTCCAAAACATATGCCAGATTCTGAAGAGGCATAAACTTTGTTTCAGAGAAAAGAAATTAAAAATTAAAAGAGGGGGAAATGATAAGGTTTTCAATGTCTGGTGTGGTTAGTAGAGAAATTGATAAAAATTAATCCCTTAGGCAAGCCATAAGAAAGTTCTAAAGTTACTTCTAAAAGTAATCCATTCAGAAATCCAAGATAAATCAAGGCCCTGAGGCTAAATTTTCCCTATAAAATAATTTATGACCCCTGGCTTTGCCACTACCTTCCTGATATCTTTTTTATCCCTCTTTTCCCTCTACCCCAAGCCCGGTGTTACCTCCCCTAACTCCACTAAGCTTCTCAGCTCCACTTCTTACAACTAACTCTTTTAGGGTGCTAAGTCCCTTTCAGGATTTAGCCTTCCAGCTAAGGGTTTACCCCAATCTGATAGGCTACTTGTCTTTCATATACTCTCCCACTCTATTTCCTATTTACCATTCCTGATGCCTATTGTATCCCTTCATTTTATCCGTAATTTATCCTGCTAAATAAACAGAACGGTCAGTGTGACTTCTTCACATGTTCAAATCCCAGCTTTTGTTGTCTGCCATCATTTGGTGACAAACCCCATATCATAGATCACATTATAAAGGACTGTCGTACATCTCAAACTAGATGTCCATTAGATGACTTTAACTGAACATGTCCAAAAGCAAACATTATCTTTCCCCCTAAACTTTTTTCCCTTTCCCCTGTTACAATAGCAGGAGATACCATCTTCCCAGTTTCTCAGGCTTATAACCCAGGAGCCATTCTGTATTCTTCACTATCTCTCACCCCCTTATTCAATCTATTGCCAAGCTTATTCAATTTCACTTCTGAAAGATCTCTTGACTACAACACTGATGGGGTACAGCGTCTAAGAAAAATATAGCAGTGATCCTGAGTTCCTCTGACCTTAGAGTGCTATTATTCTAAAAATCTCTCTGTAAATGATTTTACAAGTCTTCTGGCCCTAGGAATGTAATATTTCTCCCTCTGACCTTAGAGTGCTATCGTTCTAACAGTCTGTCAAGGATTCTAAGTTTTCTGGCCTTAGGATAGTCCTACAAACATTATGGATTGTCAGATAATCTGCTGGTCAGTAACAATAGGGAATAAACCACCCCTCAAACCTAGCTGTAAACCATAAAACTAGCACATAAGTGTGTGAGACAAATGCTAGAATCCCTTCCCTAATTAACTAATCAGAGACATCTTCAGGTACAAAGAGAAAGCATTTATTTAGTCCCTGCAGAGAGAGGCCCAAGCATACCTAGGAGACATCTCAGTTCCCAACATGTTCCTGCCCTGACAAGCAGGAAGTAGTAAATCTGGTTAAATAGCCAAAGACCCAGGCCTTTTCATTGGATAGACTAAAAGGAAGTAACCATCATTGACCAATGAGCACCAATGGTGTCTGCTTCCTGTGAGTCACATCACTTCCTGTCACTTCCTGAAGCTCACTTAGAATCTGGTCTTTAGAGACCTAGAGATCATGTGACTTCCTGCAGCCAGGGCCCCAGGCCTGATCTTCTGTCCCTGCAGACCTCTGGGAATAGGGATCATGTGACTTAGGCCTAGTCTGACCTACTCCATCTCAAAGACTCTGAGAAAGCTTCACCTGGGCTCATTCATAAGTGCATGAAGCTCTGGTGTCTCTGATTTGTTGTATAAATTTATCTTCTTTCTCCCGGTTCTTTGCTAAATCCTTTAACTTCACTTGACATTACAATTACACAAACTTTGCTCCTTGACTTGGAGATGGGTTTAATTCTTTCGCGGCATCTCTGGTCTGTGACCCCACCTCTTGGGGCCTCCTCCTGAACCACCAGCTCCCATCCTTTGACACTACCACTGTTCACAGGCCCTCGTTGCCTCATGTGTGGGCAGTCGCTTCGTTTCTCTCCATTCCAATCCATTCAAACACTAAAATCAGTTTTAAAAAGTGCAGATCCGTCCGTGTCACCCCCATGCTCCATAAACTCCAGTTGTTCCTTAGACCCTCCGGGATCAAATGCAAAATGTCTGTCCTTTACAACCTCGCTTCCTCCTACCTGTCCAGTCTTCTTATATTCCCTGACATATACTCTTCCATCCAGTAACACTGGTTTTTTGACTATTCCACAAAATATACTCTTCATTTATTGGCTCTGGGAATTTTCTCTGATTTTCCCCATGCTCAGAATGCTGCCCCTTCTCTGCTTGGTCTACTGACCTCCTTAACTGTTTTATTTGTCCCAATTAAATCCCATCTCTTCCAGAAAGCTGCATCTTTAATGCAAGTCTTTCTTCTATTAAGTATTTCTTATTTGTCCTGAATATAACTTGCTTTGTATCTCTTTGCATGTTATGTCATCCATTAGATTGTAAGCTTCTTGGGCAGCTAGGTGGTACAGTGGTTAGAGCACCAGCCCTGAAGTCAGGAGGACCTGAGTTCAAATCTGATCTCAGACACTTAACATTCCCTAGCTGTGTGACCCTGGGCAAGTCACTTAACCTCAATTGCCTCAGGGGGAACAAAAAGATTGCAAGCTTCTTGAGGGCAGAGACTAGTTTTGTGTGTTTTTGTCTCTCTTGCACTTAGCACAGTGCCTGACTTGTAATAGAAATAAACAAAGAAATGTCAATAAATGTTTATTGATTACTGACTAAGTTTTAATTGTTAGGATGTCATTCCTGATAATTAAGACTACCATTGTTGCTCATGGTAGCTTGGTTATTGACAGGTTCCTAAATATTAGTTTATTACAGAAAAAAATTAGGAAGTTGAAGGTGGATGTGAGACTAACATTGCTCCTGGACTTTTGCATGGACTTTGTACTCAGCTTCCAGCATCTAAGGCCTGAGTTTTCCCTGAGGATAGAAAAGGGAGGAGGATAAATATACCCAGAACAGACACTGGAACGCGCCTTCTCAATGCCTCTACTTTCTGTTGTCTGAGAGCTGTTTCCTTCCTGCAGTCAGAGCCAAAAGGACACAAACCTGGTCAGTTGGAGAGCAGCCTGTGAGTGTTTCATAGTTCAGATCTGTCCTGATTATCCATGGTCATGATGCTGTAAGGATGGGGAGAGACAGAAGCTTGGCAGGAATAGTGACATTCAGTAAGAGTGGAAAACACTGAATTGGAAAGTAGAGGATTTGAACTGGATCCCCTGCTCCACCACTTCTTAACTGTGATTGTGAAGCCCTAAGGGCAGCAACTGACTTGTACCTTTCTTTGTCTTCCCAGAATTTAGCACCACGTCAGGAATATTGAGTGCTTAAAAGGTTTGTTTTGTTTTGTTTTGTTTTTTATGATTTACTGAGGTCTTGGACAAGTCACTTGCCTTGTTGCATGTGTCTGCCTAGGAAGGAGTTTGTTTCCTTTTTCATTCTTCCTTTCTTCTTTCCTTTCTTTTTTCTTTTTTCTTCCTTCTTTCTTTCCTTTCTCCTTCCTTTCTTTCTCTCTATCTCTTTTCCTCCCTCCCTCCCTCTCTCTATTTCTTTCTTTTTTTGTCTTCCTTCCTCCCTTCCTTCCTTTTTTTCTATCCCTCTTTCTTCCTTCCTTCTTTTATTTTTTCTTTTTTCTCTTTCTTCCTTCCTTTCTCTCTGTCTCCTCCCTCCCTCCCTCTCTCCATTTCTTTCTCCTTC
>JAJPUD010003007.1:76000-93500 GCA_023553655.1 Myrmecobius fasciatus
GAATCTTATGGGACCCCAGACATCTTGGAACATCAAAGGGAATGTCTTGTGCTTCCATAAGATCATAATGGTAAAGCTAGAAAGAACATCATAAGCCATCTAGTCTAACTCCTTCATTTTATAAATGTGGAAAATAAGGCATAGAAAGATTTCGATGACTTGCCCAAGTCCTACATAAAGTGCATGTTAAAGAGAATATCTGTAGCCTAGGTTCTCTCACTCTAGAGTCTTCCCATATATCATGCCACCTATTCATCTCCTCACAGCCTATTGTCTACTGCTTTGGGTTCTGTTATTGCCTGATCACTTTTCAGAGGTTTGAAAAGGCACAAGTTTAGGAGTCAGAACACCTGGGCTCCCTCCAGTCATTCCCCATTCCCTCTAGCAAATTCAGAATCTCCTCTTTGTGCTCACGTCTCTCTCTAACTTCTCTTGTTGTTTTGTTCAGGCAGAAACAATAAGTAGGAAAGAACAACAAAATAATTTTTAAAATCCTAAAATTAGCAATCAATTTTTGAGGTGTGTGTGTGTGTGTTTGTGTGTGTGTGTGTGTGATGGGTGATTTGAGAGATCATGTGGTCTATTCACCTACTGAGGAATAGTTGAATTATTTCTTATGCTGAAAGCCTCAGTTATTTATTTTAGTATCAAACAATGCTCCCTGGTATGAAGTTCTTCTTTATGCCTGCCTTGTGCATAATTGTACAAAAATGGTGTGTGTGTGTGTGTGTGTGTGTGTGTGTGTGTGTGAGTTTTAATCAATTTCATTCTTTGATCTTTACTGGAACAAGAGAACGCTCACTCACTATTTTTTATGTCACAAACATTCAGAAACCTACTGACAGCTTTCGAGTGTACTCTCATCTACTTTTTAGGCTTCTATTGTTTGTTCTCCCTAGGACTTTCTCAAATTCACTAATTCCTCTTTAACCAATCCTAAATTATCCATTAAAGAAATTCATTAAGAATTTATTAATTCTATCTAATTCAAAGATTCAGTGTTTAGTTAATACATGATCCCTTCCTTTATGGAGTTGAGAATCAAATAAAAGATAAAATACATATACAGATAACTACATGAATAAGTGTAATATAAGATAAACCATTATTATGGCCCCAGAAAGGCATCAGTCTAAGAGTTCTATGCCTCTCTGAAATCACAATACCTAGAACTCTAGACACAGGCTAGTCAAATCTTATTATGTCAATCATCATCAAAGAAGAAGGACAACTAACTAGTCAAGACTAGGAAATGGGAAGTGATGATAATAAATTAGCAATGAAGATGATCATGGAATTGATGTTGATAGTAATTTTGATAATAGTGCAAAAGAATTTTGATGAATAATTTTGAGGGAGACAATATGCTAGATTAGGTAGAATTCTAGACTCGAAATCAAAACAACCTAGGTGAAAATCCTACCATTGATTCTTATTATTTATTATATTGTCATATACCTGCATCATCTCTTAACCTAATAAGAATTTCAGGCACTCAAAGCTTCAGTTTCATCATATGCAAAATAAGAATGATAGTTATAGTAACTACTCCACAAAGGTACTTTGAGGCTTACATGAAATAATGTATTAATATTTATTAATCATGCCAAATCTACTAGATTAAGTATCTGTTATGTGCCAGAAACTGTGCTAAACTCTGGGGAAATAAAGGAAAAACAAACAAACAAACAAACAAACAAAAAAACAACAGCTCCTGTTCTCAAGAAGTTCCCAGTATAAAGGGAGAAGCAATATGCAAACAACTATGAACAAACAAGAAATATACACCATAAATTGGTAATAATCTTAGAACAAGTCACCCAGATTAAAGAAGATTGGGATAGATTTCTTGCAGAAAGTAGGACTTTAGCTGAGACTCAGAGGAAGCCAGAAAAGGCAAGAGGTGGGTATGAAGAGAGTTCTAAGAATGGGTAACATCCAGTGGAAAAAAAAAAAAAATAAACAACTAGAGTAACTTAGGAGATGAAGTATTTTGTGAGAGGAACAATAAGGAGAACTGTTTAAAAGGAGTGCAGATTATGTGGAGAAGAATAAGGTATAAGAAGCCTGGAAGCACAGAAAGTCTCCAGGTTACTGAGGGCTTTGAAAGCCAAATAGGATATTTTTTTTTTTTCTTCTTAGAGTTAGTAGTCTCGGAGTAAAATTATTAGTGTTCACTGAAAAGAAGGGGTAATATGAGAGGATGACACATCTAAATTTTGAGCCTGGGTTACTGGGAGAATGATAATATCTTAGTAATGGGAAAGTTAGAAGTGGAAGTTTTGGGGAAAAGATGAGTTCCATTTTAATTGATATTTTAATGTCTATACATCATCTAGTTCAATATATATAATATTTAGTTGCAGATGGAAAACTGTAGGTTAGGAGAGAGGTTAGGGCTGAATCACCTACCTAGGGATGATGACTGAAACTGTGGGGACTGTTAAAATCACCAAGAACGGCCCCAGACCAAAGGCTTGGGAATCCCCACTCTAGTTGACATGCTATGGATAAAGTCTTAGAAAAGGAGACAAAGATCAATCAAGCATATAGGAGAATTAAGAAAGAATAGTAACATGAAAACCTAGAAAGAAGAGAATATAGAGAAATGATTATTTGAATTTCAAAGACTGCAGAGAGATCTAGAAAGATGGGGATGGGAAAAGGACATTGGATTTGACAATTAAAAACTTATCAGTAAATTTGGAGAAACCACTTTGAGCTGATTGTTAGAGTTGAAAACCAGATTGTAGAGAGTTAAAAAGAGTGAAAGGAAGTAGAACCATCTATTATACATGGTCTTCTCAAGGAGTTTAGCCACAAAAGGGAAGGGAGATATTGGACAATAGTTAATGGGATTAAAAAAATCAAATAATGTTTGGCGGGGGGGGGGCTCTGGGAGATAATAGAGGGAGCAAGTGGTTTGGCAAGGGATTACAAGCACATTGTTTTGCCTCATCAAGGGGAAAGGTAGGCTCCTCAAGTGAAAGTGGAATGCAGGAGGAGAGATTCAGTGGCAGAGGCATCTGAGTGATATAAGATGAAGAACATGGGAGAAAAGGGAACTTCTAGGGAAGTACCTAATTTTTTTTTTCAGTGAAATATCAGGCAAAGTTCTCAGCTGAGAGGATAGAAGGAGGAGAATCAGTGGGAATTTCAAAAAGGAATTTTAAAAAAGTTTGAAAAAGCAATGTACACAAAGACAAACCTCAAAGCACTCTATCAGCATAATCAACTCTTCAATCAACAAGTATTTAGTAAGCACTTAGTATGTCAAGCACTATATTCAGTGCTGAGAATAAAAGAATAGCAAAAACTTTTCCTGCCCTCAAGGAGGCAACATTCTAATGGGAGACACAATATATACATAAATAAGTATATACTATTATTACTAGATAGTCCCCAGCTTCTTAAAGTAAGGTTCCCAACCCCATATGGCATGTTATAACTGAATGTGGAAGTCACAAAATTATGATTTATTATCAGTAAATGTTTTATTTGCATATGTTTTATGTGCCTATATACTTGGAGTCAAGTAAAAGTGAAAAGTGGTTGTGAAAGGTAATGTTTAAAAAGCAATGTAACACACTGTGATTTTTTGTCCATAGATCTCAGCAGAATTTCCTCAGTCCAAAATGAACTCTATACTATGAGATGTAGAGATTCAGGATTTTTAGATTGATCAGAGATGAAATGGGGAGAGGGGAAGAGTGAGATGGGAAAATGTGTTCTTTTCTTTCTGATCAAATTTGTCACCCCCAATTCCCTGCCACATGGCTATTACCCAAATGATTTTATTGTTTCTTTGTATAAGTTCAAGAAGAAACTGAATTTACTTATGAAGCTTTAAGTTAGATTTTGAAACGCTATCTACAAAAAAATAACATAGTTCAAATTTATTCCAGTACATATCGCAACAGTATTTTACTGTTATTAGTATCGAAAGAATTAGTGATGAGTCTTGTAACATTTGTTTAGACAACTCACAGATCATAGAGAAAGAAGGGGTAGAGATGATGGAGATAAGTGGTCAGAGGGCATCCCCCTTGTAGACGGTAATGACTGTGGGTGGGAAGATTTATGTTAAGGAGAATAGTGATCTAAATGTTAATGAAGACAAAAGATGAGTTCTGTTTCTGATATGCCTCTTGTCATAAATAACCAGAAATTTGGTGGTTTTCTTTTCAGCGTGTTTTCCAGAGAAGAAGCCCAATTTCCTTGCTTCCTCATTCTATGTCCCCAATCAATGCCACCCATTTCCGCCCTACTTTCTACCTCATTGGTTTCCCTGGTTTGGAGGCCATTCAACACTGGATCCTTATCCCTTTCTGCCTTATGTATCTGGTGGCCATCTTGGGCAACTGCTTCATCCTGTTTATCATTAAGACAAACACTCAACTTCACACACCCATGTACTACCTCCTCTCACTGCTGGCCCTAAATGACCTTGGCCTCTCAGTATCCACACTCCCCACCACACTAGTCACCTTCTGGCTTGGTTCCCAGGACATCTATTTTGGTACCTGCCAGCTCCAGATGTTTTGTATCCATTCCTTCTCCTTCATGGAGTCTGCTGTGCTCCTTGTCATGTCATTTGACCGTTTTGTGGCCATCTGTCACCCACTGCGGTACTCAGTCATTGTCACAGGCCAGAGAGTGACTCGGGCTGGACTTGCCATTATCCTCAGGGGTCCTGTGGCTCTACTCCCCATTGTCCTCCTCCTCCAAGCATTCCCATTCTGTGGACGGAGAATCCTCTCTCACTCTTTTTGTCTACACCAAGATGTGATCCGTCTGGCCTGTGCAGACACTACCTTTAACAATCTGTATGGGCTGACACTGGTGGTATTCACTGTGGTTCTTGACTTGGTTTTCATAGCCTTGTCTTATGCACTCATCCTCCACACTGTGATGGGTCTGGCTTCCCGAGAAGAACAACTACGGGCATTCCAGACTTGTACCTCACATCTCAGTGCTGTGCTGATCTTCTTTGTGCCTATGGTGGGGCTGTCTTTAGTACACCGTTTTGGAAAACATGCTTCCCCTGTTGTCCACCTCCTCATGGCTAATGTCTACCTATTTGTGCCTCCTATGCTCAACCCCATCATCTATAGCATCAAGACCAAGGAGATACGCCGAGCGATTATTAAACTCATGGTACAACTGAAATGGAGTTCTAGGTGCTGGGGTTAATGGAAGTCTTCCTGGAGTGGGGCAGATAATGATTTCTTTTGTATTCAATTAAGTTTGACAAATATTTATTAAATGTCTGCTGGGTGCTATATTTTATGCTCTATCTTGAGGGAAAAAAAAAACACATTTTAAAAGCACAATTTCTATCCTCATAGAGCTCAGCATTTAGTAGGTGTGTATAACATTACATTATATAACATTAACACAGGTAATTATAAAACAAAATGTAATATGTTCATTGTGGACAGATGGACCTGTTTGAAACTTGGAAGTATCAGTCATAATATCATGGTTCCTACTTCCATTAAGATATATTTAGGAACATTGAATTTGATTCATTTCTCCTATATCTCTGATGTAGGTGTCTTTGGTTTCCTGTATGTACGTAAGCTTGCTTATAAGGCATAGAATATAGAATAAGTTTATTGTACCCAATGTTTTAATTCAATTAAGTTTAATTCAATTCTGAACCAGAGGTTTTAGCTGTTGTTAGCCAGTATTCCAGCTGTTAATGCAAAGATGTACATTCACATTACTTCAAGATTCACATTACTAAAAGTGAAGTTGCAGCTGGGAGTGGGGTGGGAAAGTTGACACAAAATGCTATGTAAGATCAAAGCACAGAAGATGATTATTCCTGGGCTAAGGCTTCCTGGAAGCCTCATGTAGGAGATTCCCTTTTAACTGGGTAGGGTCTTTGATGACAATATAAGTCAAGATTTTTCAGAACTAGAGATTTAAAGGAACAGATTTGTGAGAAGGATATGATAGACTCCATCCAGACTAGTAACATAGATACAGATACTAGCTATTTCAACTCAGAGAAGTTTTACTCAAACACCCTCTGACCTGGATCCCTTTTGGGCCTCTTCAGCATAGTACATTTTTTTTTTTTATTAAAGCTTTTTATTTGTATAACATATGTATGGGTAGTTCCCCAGCATTGATCTTTACAAAGCTTTCCATTACAAATTTTACCCCCAGTCCCCTCCCCTCCCCTAGATGGCAGGAAGTCCACAACATGTTAATAACGTTGAAATACTTGACAAGTTGTGCAAGAAGAATCCTATCTACAAGAAAAAAAAAAAAAAAAAAAAGAAAATCAGAGAAAGGAAACACAATGCAAGCAAACCTCAATAGAGAGCATGAAAATGTTATGTTATGGTCCATATTTCATATCCCTCTCTCTGGGTGTATATGGTCTTCTTCAGTGAACAATTGGAACTGGTTTGAGACAATTCTTTGTTGCAGAGAGCCATATCCATCGGAATTGATCATCATGTAATATTGTTGTTGCCGTGTATAATGATCTCCTGGTTCTGCTCATTTCACTCAGAATCAGTTCATGCAAGTCTCTCCAGGCCTCTCTGAAATCATCCTGCTGGTTGTTTCTTACAGAGCAATAATATTCCATAACATTCATATACCATAATTTGCGCAGCCATTCTCCAATTGATGAGCATCCCTTCAGTTTCCAGTTTCTAGCCACTACAAAAAGGGCTGCCACAAACATTCTTGCACATGTGGGTCCCTTTCCCTCTTCTAAGATCTCTTTGGGATATAGGCCCAATAGAAACACTGCTGGGTCAAAGGATATGCACAGTTTGACAACTTTTTGAGCATAGCTCCAAATTGCTCTCCAGAATGGTTGGATCCGTTCACAGTTCCACCAACAATGTATTAGTGTCCCAGTTTTCCCACATCCCCTCCAACATTCATCGTTATCTTTTCCTGTCATTTTAGCCAATCTGACAGGTGTGCAGTGGTACCTCAGAGTTGTCTTAATTTGCATTTCTCTGATCAATAGTGATTTGGAGCAACTTTTCATATGACTAGAGATGGTTTTAATTTCATCATCTGAAAATTGTCTGTTCATATCCTTTGACCACTTATCTATTGAAGGGTGGCTTGAAAGCATAGTACATTTTTGATCCAGTTTTCTTTCCTCTTTATTTCTCCATAACATTAATAATTTTTCCCAGAGGGCTTCTCTTCTTCTCTCTCATTTGCTTAAGTCCTTCTCCCAGGCACACTGCCCTCCCCTGCCAAGCTCTCTGGATTATTAAAGAAATTTGCCTCTTCCACTGTGCCAGTTCACTTCTAACTTGGCAGTCAGAATAGTCCCTGAGCTCAGATTTCCCAAGTCATAGTGCTATAGGTATTTCCATAGCAATGAAGCAATGAATGCCAGGAATATGTCATTCCTTGAGTTTTGATGACAATTATTGTACTTGTAAAAGCACAGAGCCTAAGCTATGGAGCAAACCAGGAATTCTTAAGACTGCAGAAGGCTCCTTGGGGTAGTCCAGTGAAGAAGGTGCTGGCCTTGAAATCAGAACTATTTTCATTCAAATCTGACATGAAACATTTACTAGCTGTGTAACTTTGGGCAAATTAACCTCTCAATACTTGTTATCTCATTTGCAAAATGAGGGTATTGAATTTGAGGGCCTGGAAAGTCCCTTATAGTTCAAAATCTATGATATGACTCATGTTAGGGTGAGGAGTCAGTGGGAAAAGGGACAGATTGTGGAACTGTGTGACTTAGGCTTAGGTAGGGAAAATTAGTAGAAATAGTTTGTAGTTATGACAAGGATAGCTAAGTGATGTAGTGGATAGAGCACCAGGCCTAAAGTCAGGAATACCTGAGTTCAAATTTAGGCGCAGACAATTACTATTTATGGTCAGTCACTTTAATCCTGTTTAACTCAATTTCCTCATCTGTAAAATTAGCTAGAGAAGGAAAATGCAAACCATGCTAGTATCTGCCAAGAAAACCACAAATGGGTCATGGAGAGGCAGACACAAGTGAACAACAAAAATGGGACTAGTTGTATGTTACTTTTATAACTAAATGTGTACTATATTTCATATTAGAGACTTGTAAATATTTCCTGGTGGGTAGAGTGGGGTCTGAGAAGTAATCAAGATGTATATAATCAGCTTGGGTACCTAAGGTAGTTCTGAGAAATACTAGCTGAAACTTAACTCGTGCCAGAGCTCTTCCCAGGGTCATCAAAATAAAAAATAAAATAAAAATAATTTAAAAAACAATCTGACCACAGCATGAACACTTCAAAAAGGAGCCAGCTTCTGTGATCAAATACATGTCAAGTTGGGCAAAACTTTGTCAGTGGCAACCCTTGCCTCCCAAACAGCACTCTATTCCTGGGACAAACTAAGGTGTTTTAATTCAGAAACTTTGATTTAGCCATCATTTACTGGATTTCTACCATTGTAGTGGAGATTGGAGATAGAAAGAAAAAATTACAAAGCTGAAACCCAAAGTCAGAACTAAGCCCTTTTCTTTCTTTCTAAATTTTCTATTCCCATGAGAAGCCAAGCTTTTTTCCCTTGTTGTATCATGATTGAGCAGAGACTCAGGGGACCAGCCTTACCCTTAGGGCCCTGTTTACATATTAATCTATCAGCTATACTGATTCATAGGTGGGGCTTCCTTTGACCTAAGTAAGACCAAAATTAGAATATTGGCAAAGTACCTCTGGGGAGGTGAAATCTTTTGAAAAATGTCAATAAAGTTCCAATTCCAATGTAGGATAAACAAGAATCCACCTAATACAGGGACAGAGTCTCAGATCTTCAGAAACTAAAGCATTATATGAATTAAAGGATAGAATCCCTGCTTTTGGTGGCTAGCTATTGGGACTATAGCACCCATATCTCTAGATATTCAGCTCTTTCAGCTATGTATTTTTGAGTCATGGTTCATAGATTAAAAATTCAAAGAGATTCTCTTATATTCACAAAAGACTTTATTAATATCAAAACAGAAAGACCACCCTCTGAGAGAGACTAGCAATTAAAAGAAGTCTTTTATATATAGAAGTCTTTATATATATATATAAAGCTCTCTTGGGAGAGCTTTATATTCTGAAAAATTGAAACTTCAGTCAAGCAGGGTAATTGCCCACATTCTGAGAGCAAGGTATAGATAAGGGACAAGCCAGGATGTCTTTTCGTTCAATTAGAGAGGCAGGATGTTTTTTAGCGAGGTATTGTCTATCAGACAAAAATCAGGAATTTTTGCAGAAGACAAGTTAGGAGCAACAGATCAGAGATTTTATTCCTCCATATTCCTTGGCTAGATAAGAAGTTTTTAGTAGATCCTGTACTCTGATCCATCATTTACAGTCAATAAACAATTATTTATTAAATGTGGTCTCTGAGCTAAGCCCTGTGCCAACCACTGAGAATAAATAGACAAAAATGAAACAAACCCTGCTCTAAGAATTTACATTCTGTGGAAGAGGCAACCTATATGACAGAAAATGGCGGGGGGGGGGGCGGGGGGAGGCCTGCCCCCGGGGGGGGGGGACCCATATGACCCCACAACTTTTCCTAAGTGCAGCCATATTCTCCATAATCCCAGAGTATCTACTTCTTTTTCTGCCTTCATCTCTATACTACCAATGAGAGAAAGCAGTCAAGTAGAAGGAGATGATGACATGCCTTCAAATTAAACTGAAAAAGGATCAGGAGCAAAAAGATCTCAGTTACAAGTAACTATTGCCTAAAGCAAGTTGCCTTATACTTTTTGTTCCATTGTGAAATCCTTTGTCAGTATAGAGAAGCCTATGGGCTCTTCAGAAGAATATTTTTTAAGTGCATAAAATAAAATACATAAGATTATAAAAAGTAATTGATTATGTCAAAATAAATAAAATTGCAAACTAATTACATCAAAATATAATCAGTTACTTATAATTGTCAGAAAAAAATAAGACCATAGACCTCATCCAAAGAAACTCTAATTGACATAGAATAATACGAGTAAAGGAAGCTATGATGGTAGAAAGAAAGAGATTTAAAGTTCATGGGAGCACATATTCATATACTCATGCACAGAAAATGGGAAAGAAACTATCCTAAAGATTTTTTAAATTATATTTTATTTTCAGTTCTGAATGCTATACCTCCCACTATCCAGCCTACTCTACAGTTGAGAAAGAAAGAAAACAAAGCAGGTTACCATTAGATAGAGTCAAGTAAAAATAAATTGCTACACTATATGCTAGATATTTTAACAAGAACAGGTAAATTCAGTCTCACAGTTATTTCACTGACTCTGGGTAAAATTTGAGACATGATTAGGAAAGGGGCTGGAAGAGTAATTTTATTAGCATACAGAACCCTTAAGGAGGGACATTTCTTCTGTTGATGCAGGTCAGCAACTTGTTCTATAACTTCAGGTCTTTGAGGGTCAGCAAGAGATTGAGTCATTTACTTCATATCCCATAGTCATTATATGATGAGGTGGGATTTGACCCTCATTCCTCTGGGCTTTGAAAGCAGCTTTCTTCTCACTGAGCAATTTTCCCAGTCATGATTAGGGGGCTAATGGAAGAATATTCTGCCTTTAAATGGAACAGATTAGATGTTTAAAAATATAAATGACAGAATAAATCAGAAATCTAAGGAAATATGAATATGAGGTGAGAAAATGAGGGCATTTGTGTGAGAACCCATAGGGTGACCAAGAACATCATTAATAGGGTGTCCTGCCATGCAGAAGAATTGGATGAGGAGTAACTGTTGCAGATCACTAAGCTTTACAGAAGTAGAATATGTTTGTACTTTGGGACTTAAATGACCATTTGGATATCTGCTGCAATGAGTGGGTATAATAGAAAGAACACTGGATTTGGTATCAGAGGACCCGAGTTTAGATTCTCTCTCTCTAGTAAAGGAGGAAGTCATTTATCTTTTCTGAGCTTCACTTTATTGATCTGTACAATAAGAGGTTGAGCTGGAATGGTGATTAAAAGCAATCCCCTCATTTTACAAATAAGAAAAATAAATTTCAGTGGCAGATCTATGATCACACAGACTATAAGTGTCAGATACAGGATGTGAACACTAGTTTTCTTAACTTCCAGACTAGTACCCTATATAATGTGTCTTAATATCACTAAATTTTATAATTCTATAAGATTATGGTGCTCTCTCTGGGCTGAAAGATAAACATCTAATAAATTTCTGGACAGCTAGGTGACACAATGGACAAAATTCTGGGCTAGGAGTCAGGAAGGCTAGAATTCAAAATTGGTACCAGACACTTAGTAACTGTGTGACCCTTAATCCTATTTGCCTCAGTTTCCTCATGTATAAAATTAGCTGAAGAAAGAAATGGCAAACTACTCCAGTACATTTGCAAAGAAAAGTCCAAATGGGCCAGACATAACCAAAATAGCTTGAACAATAAATTCTTGCCTTTGTCTTCTGCATAATTTTGCTCTTCAGAAGGTGGAAGAAGTGAAGAGAACAGTTATTATGGACCTGCTTTCAAAGAGAAGACTGAGAAGACAGAATGGCTCAAGTTGGGAAAACTTTCCTTTTTTTTTTTTTTTTTTTTTTTGCTGAGGCAATTGGGGCTAAGTGACTTGCCCAGGGTCACATAGCTAGGGAATATTAAGTGTCTGAGACCAGATTTGAACTCAGGTCTTCCTGACTTCAGGGCTGGTGCTCTAACCACTGCTCCACCTAGCTTCCCGGGAAAACTTTCCATACAAAAATACAAGACTTTGTAAAATAAAGCTAACAGTTTTTAAAGTAGGAGTATATTGATTATGTGTATGCTTTATGAAACTTGATGTGCTAAGTGGAAAATGGATTGAGTGAGGGGAGACTTAAGGCATAGTGTCCAGTCAGAAGGCTATTGCTATAGAATTTACAAAATATAGGATATGTAGGATCATGAAAAATAGGATGACAATGAGGTTTTCAGCCTGGATGACTGAAGATAGTAGTGCTCCAGATAGTTAGTAATAGGGAAGATAGGGGTGGAGTGGGAGAGGGGATTGGAGAGTGAAGTAAATTTTTTTTGAAATATGTTGACTTTGGTATGGATATGGGTCATTCAGTGTGTGATGTCCCCAAGGCAGTTTCTGTATGTCACTGTAACATGGGAGAAAGATAGAGCTATATATGTATTTATCCTGGAATCATTTTCATAGGCTGATAATTGAACATATGGAAGCTAATAAAGAAACCAACAAGGAGAGTATAGAGGAAAATAAGAAAAGAGTCTTGGATAGAGCCTTGAGGGCCAGTCATTTTTAATAAAGAACCAGGAAAGGAAATGAGGATTTATCAGGAAAGTAGGAGGAGAAACAGGATTAAATAGTTTCATGAAAATCTAGAGAGGAGAGAGGCTCTAATAACACAATGTGATCAGTTCTGCAGCTAGAGAAAGGGAAAGCATAATGAGGACTGAGCAAAAGCCATTTGATCTGGTAATTAAGAGATCATTAGTAACTTTGGAGAAAAACTATTTTAGTTGAATGATATCAGAAGCCAGGTTGTAGGAAATATAGTGAGAGGAGAAATTGAGACATCTAGTGTAGACAGCTTTCTTTGGCTAACATGAGGAGAGAGAGATAAGACAAGAGCTAGCTTGAATAGTAGGATAAAGAAGCTTTTTTTAAAAAAAATTAGAGAACACATTATACTTATTGGTAAGGGATTAGGAATTAGAAAATACAGAAATGTTGGAGGTAAGAGAGAGCAAGGATTTTAGAGGGGGCAATTTTCTGGAGAATATAGAAGAGTTATGATACTCTAGGATTAAAGGCACATTTAAAGGGGCTGGTCTCTGCAAGCAAAGGACCATCTCTTTATCTGAGACCAGAATGAAGGATATGATAGTATGAAAAGTCTGAGTGATATAAAGTAAGGGGGAGAATACAATTGGGAACACTACTTGACCTTTTGTTTTTGGTAGGGTATGATGCATCAAAGTCCTTAGCCTATTTGGGAAAGGGAGGGGTACATATGGATAATGATGTTTTGAATACATTTATACTTAAGTTGTTTAGCAAAACAATAATTCATGTATATTGTTAGATGTATGAAATTCATTTTGTTGTATTGATTATAACATCAAATTCTGATCACATTAAATGATCTGGAGGACTCTGAAGTATGCCATAAAGTGAAGGTGAGGACTAGCTCTAGTCATCCTGATCTATATCTTACCACTAGACCCAGAGAGCTTTATAAGAGAAAGTGAGACTAATGATTTTGCACAGGCCACCCTCACTTATATCCAATTCATTTGCATGTCATGGCATCATCTCACTGATGTCATGGTTCTCTTCAAGAATGAAAGATAACCAGTTTAAGTGAGTAGAGCTGTTAGTTGGACAACATGGTCTTTCTTCCTTCCCTCCTTCCCACCTTTGCTCTCTCTCCTTCCCTCCTTCCTTCCCTTCTTCCTTTCTTCCTTTCTTCCTTTCTTCCCTCATTCCTTCCTTTCTACCTTCCTTCCTTCTTTTCTTCCTTTCTTCTTTCCTTCCTATTTTCCTCCCTTCCTCCCTCTTTTTCTCTCTCATTTTTCTTTCCCTTCCTTTTGTCCACATAGAGTGTCATACCCTTAGCTGCAAGTGCTTTACCCGAAGAAATAGAATTTTTTCCCATAATCATTTTAAAAAATTTATTAAAAGCTTTTTTTTAATTTTCAAAATATATGCACAGATAATTTTTCAATATTGTCCCTTGCATAGCCTTGTGCTCCAAATTTTCTCCCTCTTCCTCCCACCCCCCCCAAATGACAAGCAATCCAATATATGTTATACATGTTAAAATATATATTAAATCCAATATATGTAAACATACAATTATCTTGCTGCACAAGAAAAATCAGATCAAAAAAGGAAAGAAAATGAATAAGATAACTAAATGCAAGTGAACAAAAACAAAAATAGTGAAAATGTTTGCTGTGATCCACACTTAGTTTCCACAATCCTTTCTCTGGTTATAGCCATCTATATTACTCTTTTCATCACAAGATCATTGAAACTGGCTTCAGTCATCTCCTTGCTGGAAAGATGTCCATCAGAATTGATCGTTGTTGGGGTGTACAATGATCTCCTGATTCTGCTCATTTCACTTAGCAGAAATGTAATTTTTTTTTTTTTTTTGGTTGCTGGAAACTCCCGAGATATGTTAGGGTTTCTGGACTAGATGTCTTTCCTAAGGACCATCTCTTAAAACAAATCATTCTGGTTCTCATTGAATGGTTAACTATAGTTTCTGGGTTAAGCACCAATTGGTCATTGTTTGGACTCTGACTGATGCAAAGTGATAATAAATAGCAGTTGTTTCTGTTTTGCCAGAAACCTGGAAGATTTTCCCCTCCCAGTTTGGATGATTTTTTTCCTTATTTTGACTCTATAAGAGGTCATTCCTTATTTCAATTCTTATCTAGAACTATTAAAGTCCTTAGCTTAAAAAAGCCAAGATCTCCCACTGCATGCCATCTCCAGTCACACCAATCTATACCTTGCTACTGGATTCATATGGCTCTGGAGGAGAAATTAAAGCTAGTGACTTTGCAAAGTCTACCCTTACTTAAATCCATTCACTTGCATGCTATGGCATTACCTCCCAGATGTCATGATCCTCTTCAAAAACAAAGGACAAATAACAACGTTTAGGTAAAAATGGCCTCTGCTTAAAATTAAATATTAAAAAAAGTAATGATGCATTTTTTGATATAATAAATACTTTCCAACAAATACAAATACTTCCCCTCCCACAACCCCACAAAAAAGTTTAGTTAATTTCTGATATAAATGGGAGAAATTTAGAAATTTAGAGCTAGAAGGGACATTAGAAATCACTATTTAGCTACCTCGTTTTGCAAATAAAACGATTGAAGTTAAGATTACAATGGATTACTCAAAAGGAAATAGTGATTGGTAGTAAATGGATGAAGGAGCTCATTTCATTGTAGGTGGTTTTTGCATGGGTGCTCTTTAGCAAAGGGTTAGGTATGTCTAAACCTTTAAGGAGGAATCTGGGTAGTTGTCTTATTTACTTATCTTTTTTTTTAATTGGATAATGAGTCAAAGATATTAGAAGTTCTGAGAAGCAGGGAATGCCCATTGGAGAATGAATAAAAATAGATTTAGTAAAGGTTGTATCATCACAGTTCTATACTAACCTGCGGCCTCAATGCAGTTTGGGAATGCAGTGGAGGTGAGATCCAGCCTTAAGGATTGACAAGAGATAGAGAAAGGGATGGTAGAATTAATTGAGTGGGGGAAGGGGAGGGTATGGAGACTTTGAGTGAAGCCTTTGCTAAAAGCAATGATTATGGATACTCAGCCTGTTGCTAAGGTAACCAGAAGGTAAGTGATGGTGTGGGATTAATGGAAAGAATTGGCCTTTTAAAATTAAAATTTTGTTTTATTCCCAATTTATCCCAGGAAGAACTTCCAAGGATGCCTAACCTGCCCAGGACCAATTTCAGCTTTACCACCTTTTTGCTGACGGGTTTCTCAGGTCTAGAGTGGGCTTACTATTACTATTGTTACTTATGAGAATAAATTGCAATAAAAAGTTAGCAGACAAGTACCATTTCAATTCTGTTTATTGTTCTTTTAGTTTCATCTACAAAATACTTGAGATGATCCAGTTAAACGGTATCTTACACTAAAATGAATTAACAAGCCAATAAATATTTATGAAATTCTTACTTTTGTCCCATACTCTATACTAGGTACTGAGGATACAAGGACAAAGAATTAAGCAGTCTTTACTCATAATGAGTAAATTCCATTAGGGGAGATAGCAATTACATATAAAAATATATATGGTATTAATATGAAATCAGTAAATACATATATACATAAATTATTTAAATACAAATTAGTTAGGGAAGGAAGGCACTAGCAGTTCAAGAGATCAGGAAAGGCTTTATGTAAAAAGTGGTGCTTAAGCTGCATTTTAAAGAACTCCAGGCTTGGGAACTGACCAATGCCAAGGCATGGAGATGGGAGATGAAGTGATATGTGTGAGAAATAGAGATGAGTTCAGTTTGATTATATTGTAGAATCCAGGACTAGGTATAGTTCAATATATGCTTGTTTTTCCATAACAACTTTTAGCTTAAGTTTTTTTTTTTTTTTGAGGCTATATTGATTAGAATCTTCCATTAAGATGAGAAGAAACAATGTGTATATATCACAGAATTGATAAATTTCAAAGTTATAAGGACTCAAAAAGGTCATCTAATCCAACCACACTCAACTGATATCGATTTACAGTATTATAGGCAAATGATTGCCTGTCTTCTGGTTGAAGAATTCTAGTGAGAACAAGTTTATATCTTCTGAGGGATCTAGTTATACTTTTTATTTTCATCTTTAGTTATTAAGAAATTCTTTCTTTCTTTTTTTTTTCTTTGATCCCAAATATACTTTCATCTAAGTCCACAAATTGTTCTTAGCTCTAACTTCTGGGGCCAAGCACCACTAGTCTAATCTAGTTTTCATTTAACAACCCAACAAATATTTAGTACAATAGACTTGAGCTGGAAGAGGCCTTAATGATTATTTAGCTTTTATTTCACTTCACAGAAAAGGAAACTGAAATCTAAAGAGGTTAACGACTTAATGAGAGGATCATATGGGTTGGGATTTGTTGGAATTTGAACTCGGGTTTTTGGACTCCAAATCCAATGCTTTTTTTCCAGGACCAAACAAAGTACAAAAGGAATTTAAAACAACACACCAAGATTTATCACCTTCTAAACTACTCTATTTGCAAATAAAATGAAGTCTTAAATACAAGATATGGTCCCTCTGATCCCAGGTTTCCAATAGTGATGTTTTTGGGAAAATATCCCAAACTTGGTCATTTAATACTTCTACATATTCAAAAAAATGGACCTTATAATTGGAGCACTGATTTTTCCTTTCCTTTCTAGCCTTCTTCTGATCCTAAATCTAATATGCTACTTCCTAGAAACTTATCTCTTGCTCTTATGCGTCCCTTTGTGTCTTTGGAAACAGCTCTGTGCATTTTTTTTTGGGGGGGGGTTATTGAGATCTCTTTCTCTTGATGATGGTTAATCACGTTTGATTTTACACTTTTTTTTTGTTTGTTTTATTTTTGCTTTTTCCTGAGGCAATTGGGGTTAAGTGATTTGCCCAAAGTCACACAGCTAGAAAGTGTTAAGTGTCTGAGGCCAGATTTGAACTCTAGATAGAGCTGATGCTCTGCACCACCTAGTTGCCCCTGATTTTATACTTATTGTCTCTTTCTTTAGGATCAATTTGCTTGAATGGATAATTCTCCTTTATATTTCTTTACAATATAAAATCACATAAAACCATGACTTCCTTATAGTACCCATTATTATTATATTGGAATTATCTATCCCACCAAAACTCATCTCTGCAAACCATAACTCAGGGTTTCATAACCTTTATCTAAAGAGAGGTTATGCTCCAGTTTTATGATGAGAGAACATGCGGAGAAAACCATTCTGTATTTGCTTAGT
>JAJPUD010003007.1:98500-109434 GCA_023553655.1 Myrmecobius fasciatus
TTGTTGATTTTTTTTACATTATAAACATGTATAGATTACTTTCAGATTACCTGTAATAAAATAGTCATTAAATAAAACTAATAATGCAATTCCTATCTAAAAGTTCATGCATTTCATTTCTATAGAAAAACAAAACCAAAAAGAAATCTATTTGTTTTCTCTTCTTTTCAACCCTATCACAGTTGGAGGAAGGGGAAGCAAATATAGAACTAGAGTAAGGAAAACTGAGTTCAAATTCAGCTTCAGACATTTACTAGCAAGCCACTTAACCCTGTTTGTCTTAGTATCTTCATTTGTAAAATGAGCTAGAGAAGAAAATGACAACCTGCTCCAATATCTTTGCAAAGAAAAACTTAAAAGGGATCATGAAGAATGACTGAGACAATTGAACAACACTCTCTGCCTCTCTTTCTCTCACACACACAGAGTCTGTGATTTATGATATATATATATATATACATATATATGAATATGAATATGAACATGTATATGTGTATATAGATTCTGTGCCCTGAATCTATTCCTTCTCTATAATGGATCACACATTTCATCACTGGTGCTTCGCAATACTGAATGGCCATTATATTTGCCATAGTTTATAGCCTTCAAAGTCAGTCACTTTTATAGTATTATAATATTATAACTGTTCTGGTTCTATATATTACATTACTCATCAGTTTATAAAGCATTTTATAAATTATTCATTTTTATAATAACACATTCAATTTTTAATAATTTTATAGTAATTATAATACAATATTTTAAAATATAATTTATTTATATAATATAATACAAATTATTTTTCTCTTTCAGCTCATTTCACACTATCAATTCATATAAATTTTCTGTAACATTTTGAAATTCATCTATTTTCTCCTTTATTACAAATATTAATCTTATAGCCATATACCACAACTTATTAGATCATTCCTTAATTGCTGGAAATTCTCTTACTTTCCAGAGTTTTTTTTTTTTTTGGCATCACAAAAAGTATTGTCATAGATAGTTTAATACATATAGAATTTTTTCCTCTAGTTCTGATCTCTTTTGATTATAAGCCTAAATTTGATATAGCTGACTCAAGGGAAAAAGGCAAAGTTTAGTAACTTTTTGTGTATAATTTTAAATCACTTTCCAGAATGGCTGAACCCATTCACTGGTCTATCAACAATGCCTCAATGTTCCATTTTTCCCCCACAATTCTTCTAACATTTATCATTTTTTGGTGGGGGGTGGGATGATAATCTATGCTACTCTGATGGGTATAAAATGAAATGTCAGGATTGCTTTATTTTGCATTTCTCTAATAATTATAATGAATAGTGACTTGGAACATTTTTCATGTGATTATAGTTTGTCTCTTTTTCCTGGAAAACTTTCTATTTATATCCTTAGATTATCAAATGAGGAATGGTTCTTTTTCTGATTAAAATTTGAATCAGTGCTGACAAATAATTGTACTCCTTTAGTAGTAGAAACAAGTGACAGGTCATATTAATCTAGGGAACACATTTTTTTCCCCATAGAGAATTAGTTTCATGAGTCCTGGGAGCTCTCCTACTATAGAGTATTATCTTCTAAAGTCTGAAGTCACTAAACTTCTATTGAAGTTGTCTTTAAAATTGATTTGACAGAGGCAGAGCCAAGATAGGGGAGGGACTACCCCAAGCTCTCCCCCAAATCCCTCCAAATCCTTTAACAAATTACTTTAAATAAATTTTAGAGCATCAGGACCTACAAAAAAATAAAGTAGAACAATTTTTCAGCTGAGGACAACTTAGAAAGTCAACAAGAAAGGTCTGTTGCACCAGGGTGGAACTAGTACACAGTCGCTGTGCTTGGTACACAGACCTGGCTTCAGCAAACCAGCATTGGACTTTGGAGTATCTGAATGAGTAGCAAAAGGACAACTTGGAAACTAGGTCCCATTATGGTGTGAGGGGATTCCCAGCAAACCCAGGAGCTGGCTTTAGGAGTTTCTGAATCATCATCAGCAGTAGTAGCAGCAACAGAAGTGACTTCTGGAGGTCTCAGCACACAGTTAAAGGGACCAAACAGCTGGTCAAAAGAAGATTGCAGAGGTCTTTTTGTTGCTTTGCCTATAGTCAGGTCCAGGTTGTAGTGCTGGCTCACAGTGCGGGTCCCTGGAAGGATCTCTGAAAATAGCTGCACAAAACCCCTGAAGCTTGCACCTGTCATTCTGGAAACAAAGCCCTGCGTTATTATTATTATTTTTTAAATTAAAGCTTTTTATTTACAAAACATAAGCATGGGTAATTTTTCAACACTGACCCTCGCAAAACCTTGTGTTCCAAATTTTCCCCTCCTTCCCCCCCACCCCTTCCCCTAGATAGCAAGTAATCCAATGCATATTAAATATGTTAAAATATATGGTAAACCTAATATATAGATACATATTTATACAGTTATCTTGCTGCACAAGAAAAATTGGATCTAGAAAGAGAAAAAAAATTCTGAGAAGGAAAACAAAATACAAGCAAATAACAGGAGAAACAGTGAAAATGCTATGTTGTGAAGCACACTCAGTTCCCACAGTCCTTTCTCTGGGTGTAGATGGCTCTCATCATCACAAGTTCATTGGAAGTAATCTGAATCATCTCATTGTTGAAGAGAGTCATGTCTATCAGAATTGATCATCTTATAATCTTGTTGTTGCCGTGTACAATGATCTCCTGGTTCTGCTCATTTCATTCAGCATCAGTTCATGTAAATCGCTCCAAGCCTCTCTGAAATCATCCTGCTGATCATTTCTTATACAACAATAATATTCCATGACATTCATATACCATAATTTATTCAGCCACTCTCTAATTGATGGGCATCCATTCAGTTTCCAGTTTCTAGCCACTACAAAAAAGGCTGCCACAAACATTTTTGCACACATGGGTCTCTTTCCCTCCTTTAAGACTTCTCTGGGTTATAAGACTAGTAAAAACACTGCAAAGCCTTGCTTTAAGAGAGTTAAAATCCAAGTAATAAGCTTGGAAAATAAGCAAACAACAGAAAAAAAATGATTCTGACCATAGAAAGTTCCTATAGTGACAAGGAAGATCAAAATGCATTCTCAGGAGAATATAACAAAGTCAAAGGTTCTATATCCAAAGCCTCCAAGAAAAATAAGAGTTGTTCTCAGGCTATGGAAGATATCAAATGGGATTCTGAAAATCAAGTAAGAGAGATAAAGGAAAAATTGGGAAGAAAAATGAGAGTGATATAAAGAAATACAAAAAGCTAATGAGAAGAATGACTTAAAAAATAAGCCAAATGAGAAAGACAATATAAAGCTTCCTGAGGAAAATAATGACTTAAAAATTATAAATGAGCAAATGGAAGCTAATGACTTTAATTTTTTTTTGCTAATGACTTTAAGAAGAATCAAGAAACAATAAAATAAAACCAAAAGAATGAAACGAAAAAAAAAACAATATGAAATATCTCATTGGAAAAAACAACTGATCTGAAAATAGGTCCAGGACAAATCAGTTAAAAAGTATTGGTCTACCTAAAAGTCATGATTAAAAAAAATACCTAGACATCTTTTAAGAAATCATAAGGATAGGTAAATGGTGCAGTGGATAGAGTGCCAGCCCTGAAGTCAGGAGGACCTGATTTCAAAACCGGTCTCAGACACCTAATACTTCCTAGCTGTGTGACTCTGGGGAAGTCACTTAACCCAGAGCAGAAAATTGCCTCAGAAAAGAAAAATTGATATTTTAGAACCAGAGGGTAAAAAAGCAATTGAAAGAATTTGCTAGTCATTTCCTAAGAGATCTTTTTCTTTTATGAGTTGTTTACAATGCTTATTGTAAAATTTTGATTAAGTATTTCATCATAGACTCTGAGTTGTCTACTCTCTTTCATGTGTTATCCATGGCTCCTGCAAAACTCCCCCAAATTCCCATTTAATTTCTTATGCCAGCTCATGATATATAGAATTCATGATGGAGAAATTTGTGATGTGAAAGCATAACTGTTCTAGCCAAAACATCATCAGTCTTCTTTAGGTGGTGCTGCATAGGAAGCAGAGAGTATTTCAGCCTCCAAGGAATTGAAGTTGACTACAAGGCAATGGAAAAACAAATATTAAACATAAATAGACTGCAGTCCATCATCAACCAAAATACAGAAAATCAAGTAAAAAATGTCAAAGAAATGTACAAACTAGAAAAAAAAAGAAGTATGCCATTCATGCAATGAAGGCTGAGAACTGGAAAGTCCATTTAGAGTAACAGAGTAAAGCCTCTGGCATATTAGATGAATGATTCTCAAATTTATTTACCCAGCTCTAACCTTTTTATTGACCTTTAGCATTATATCTCCAGCTGCCTATCAGGTACCTCTAACTGGATTTCTTGTAGATGTACTGCATGTTCCAACTGATTATCTTTACCTCTAATCCCTCTCCTTTTTCTAAATTGCCTATTAATGTCAAGAGTATTACCTCCTAGTCCCATCCCCCCAATATTTAATCAGTTGTCAAATATTATTCAGCTTTCTACTTTCATAACATTTCCCCCGTATGCTTTTTTCTGATACTACAACCACTCTGATATGGGTTCCTCACATTCCACCTACTATAATAGTCTGTTCATTGCTCTTCCTGCCTCAACCATCTCCTTACTTCAATTTATACTCTATTCAGCTGTCAAAATGACTCCCCTAAAATGTAGGCCTGATTATATCATCCCCCTAATGCAATAAACTCCAGTGTCTCCTTATTATTTCCATGATCAAATATAAAATTTCCTATTTGACTTTTAAAGCTCTTCATAATTCAGGCTCTTTCTACCTTTTCAGGCTTCTTATATATTTCATTATAGCTCTCTATTACTCTGAGATCAATATTCAGATCTGACCACAAGACATTAGCTGTATAATCCTGTGTAAGTCATTTAGATTCTGCCTCAGTTTCTTCAACTGTAAAATATGGATAATAATAGCATAAAGTTGTTATAAAGATCAAATGAGATAATATTTGAAAGTGCCCACTACATAATAGGCATTAAATAAATGCTTGTCTTTTGTCTCCTTCCACCCATTTTCATTCCAATATCAAGAGCCCAGCACGCCTTCAAGAAGCAGGCAACAGCTATGAGAGACTATGCTATGATAACTTCTGGTAAGGCATTTCCCTGCCTTTTTTTGATATACCTGCTGAATGCCTGAATTACCCAATAAACATTTGCAATAAAACTATCTTATTACTGAACATGAGTGTTCCCTATGCCTTACATCCAGAGAATGCTATGTTTATATAACTGATCTGAAAACTAAGGCAGATATATACCCATTTACCATATTACATACTAACATTAAAATGCATTAGAAAGGTGCAAAATAAAACATTGATAGGAGGTGCTTGAGGAAATTGATATTACTTACAGAAGTCATTGCAAAGCATTATAGGACTTAGAAACAGTACATGAACTTCAGTACCTGCTTTGCAACTAGTTGTCATTTAACTGATAAGTTATTATAGCAGTCTTCCAAGAGAAGGTGAGATTTAAGCATGATGCTGATGAACTGGAAGGAAGAATAAGAAATTTCAGATACTGTGAATTATGATGATGATAATGATGGTGATTCATATTTTGATAGTGCTTTAAGGTTTTCAAAGACTTTATATATGTTATCTCATTTGATGCTCACAACAACCCTGGGGGAAAGATGGTATTATTATACTCATTTTACTGATGGGGAAATTGAGGCAGAAAGTGTTTAAAGAACTTGTCCAAAGTCACAAAGCCAGTAAATGTCTGTGATTGGATTTGAACTCAAGTCTTCCTGACTCTGAATCATGCTCTCTATCTATTGTGGCACTCAGTTGCCCATTAGTGAATATCATGAGTAAAGTCACATCTCACATACACACACACACACACACACACACAAATCTCCTGTTGTGGAAATATTGAGAATAATCTAGTTGCAATGTAAAATTCATGACAGTTGAGTAGTAGAAACCAAAAACTAGAGATAAAGTAGAAATATATTGTGAAGAGCCTTAACTGCTAGGCAAAAAAAAAAGTCAATATTTTATTTGATAAATAATAGGGAGACTCTGAAGACTTTGGATAGAAAAAGGAACATTTCACACTCCCTGAGTGCTTTCAAGTTTGTGAAGTGCTTTCTTCATAGAAATCTCCTAAGGCAGGTAAAACAGCATTCTTTTCTTCTTTTTGAAGAAAAGGGAATTGGGAGTTAAATGAATTGAATTGCCCCAGATATAACAACTGGAAAGGTGGAAGTCACAATTCACATCCAGTTGTTTTAAAACCAAGTCCAAGACTTTGTCCTATAGCAGAGTGACTCTATCTTTCCTCTAGGGAAGTTAATCTTGCAGCTGAGTGACTAAGTCTACTTTAATCTTTCCCCTTTAGAACATGGAAGAAGTTTAGAGATCTTCAAAATATGCCTCAAAGGAGCCCAGATCTTTACAGGATAAAAATGGGGAGTTGGGGAGGGAAGTCAAGGAGAGATTGCCAAAGATTCTAGTGTTTTGGAAGAGGAAAAGGCTCTGGGGAGCCGGTTTACAGCATAAATACCCAGAGTCCAGCTGGGATTCCAAGGAAAAGCAGAGACGGCAGCCTGCAGTCTGAGAGCTCAGCCAGATCACAGTGAACTCCCACTTCATCCCAATATTTCAGCACTGCCTTTGGGGAACAGGGAGCAATGGGAATTCAGAAGTAAAGGAATTTCAGGGATGATTCCCTATGTTTCCTTGAATTCAGAAAAGGACTTCTCTAATTCCTTTATCTGGAATTAAAGACTTTAAACAGTAAGTGACAAATGTAGAAATCCACAGTCTCTGCAGTCATAGCTATATATCCTTATCCGTCTCTGAGACTCAATTTCTTCATATCTGTAATAAAAGTATTGGGTATATTGATTTTTAAAATATTCTTTCCAAATGTTTAAATTTCTTTGATTAGGAAGGAACAACTATGACTTTATGACCCAAATAACCACCAAGAGATGTCAGGGAGTTTCATATTCAAGTATTTTCC
Source organism: Myrmecobius fasciatus (assembly GCA_023553655.1). Taxonomy (NCBI): domain Eukaryota; kingdom Metazoa; phylum Chordata; class Mammalia; order Dasyuromorphia; family Myrmecobiidae; genus Myrmecobius; species Myrmecobius fasciatus. Next base: position 105,529 of record JAJPUD010003007.1, read on the forward strand.
TGGTGAAGAATATGCTGCTTTGGATAGCTGGAGATGGTTGATCTCAAGATCACCTTCTCCTCTATGGGATTAAAAAAACAATTCTTTGTGGAAAGGGTGTTTGAAAATCAGGATTTGGGAAGATACTGGATAGAAGGTTGAGGTTGCTGTGACCTGTGAAAGGAATAGGATTTCTTTTTTCCTAAATGTTGTTCTCATCTCCCCATTTCTCTTTCCTAGTATGATCTCTAGAATTTCCCCGATCCCTCCTTTATCCCCTGGGATTTGCTCTCCAGGAACTCCCAGGAAAGCTCCCATCACCAAATTCAGGATTCTAAATATAATAAAGCCCTAATGGATTGAAAGGGGCAGAAGTGAAAGAAGGATTATTAGAGAAGATGAGGCATATTGATAATAGACAGTATGCTTCAGTTTATCTGTGAATTACTCAGTGTGATGTTTCATGATAACAGTTTGATTAATGCGGAAATAATTCAGTCAATATCTTAAGACTGATGCAAAAATCATTTAGTCTATGGTGGAGTAGAATGAATCAGAGAAGGTCTTTAATATCTAAGGCTGGGTTTATAGTAGGGGGCAGGATCCCAAGAAGCTATGGCTAAATGACTAGGTAACTCCTTTTCCTGCTCTGTGTCTCAGTTTCCCAATCCACAAAATTAAGAGGTTAAGTGTAATATCCCTTAATATACTTACTTTGCCTGAGGAGTAAGAGAGTAGGTAGTAGTGGGAAGAGATCTAGGATTAGGGTCAGAATACTGTTTTAAGTCCCAGATTCTTTTTTTAGTTCCTCTATGCCTTTAGGCAAACCATTTGATCTCTTCTAAGTTTCAAATTTCTCCTCTATATAAATGACACAAAACACATACCACTTAACTCAATTATTATAATGATATTATAAAGAACATGGTTTGTAAATCTTAAACTGCAAAATAAAATGTTGTTGGTGAGCTTGATACCTTGTAGTTTTAGGCTAGTGGTTGAGTGATTCTAATGGAGCTGCTGTTGTTTTAGATGGGGTGGGAAAGAAAGAAAGAAAGAATGAGGAGACTGAGATGAAGTGAGGCAAAAGGAGAGCATAATGCCATACAAAAAGAAGTTGTGAAAAGTTTTCCTACAAAACTCAGAGAGTGAAGGATGTTAAGGAAGCACATTACCAATCTTATTTCGCTTTATTCTCGAAACAACCCTAGGGTAGAAGTACTATTGTTATTTCCACTTTACAGATGAGGAGACTGAGGCAGGCCGAGATGAAAAGACTAATGTAGGGAGCAGCTAAGTGGTGTAGTGCATAGAGCACCAGCCCTGAAGTCAGGAGGACCTGAGTTCAAATGTGGTCTCAGACACTTAATGCTTCCTAGCTGTGTGACCCTAGACAAGTCACTTAACCCCAATTGCTTCAGGAAAAAAAAAAAAAAAGACTAATGCAGTGTCACACAGCTGGTAAATTGAGCCTGGCTTTGAAGTTAGGTCTTTCTGATTCCAAGTCTAATGCTCTATCCACTGTATATCTAGATGCTTCTATCTCTCAGTGATTACTAGACTCATTTACATTATCTGGATTCCAGGATCTCCATAACTTCAGGGAAGCCATGTGTCTAGAACATTGAGTGAGAGGAAATTTAATATGTAATATTTTGCAATTGGGCTCAACAAATCAGTTTCATATTATGATATAAGAAAGAATTGTTTAAAAGCTAGTTCATCTGAAATAAAGATCTTGGGGTTTTGAAGGATTTTATAAAAGAGCAAGCTAATATGATACTAAGAGGGACTGAGCAGATGATGGTATCACTGCCCATTGTTCACATTAAACCATATCTAGAGTAGTGTCCAGTTCTAGGCACTCAATTTTGAGAAGGGGATTGATCACACATAGAACTCTATGCCCTCAGAGGAGTACAGTCATGATGCTAAAAAGTCTTGTGTCCTTGTCATATGAAGATCAGTCAAAGGACTGGGAGTATTTAGCCTAGAGAAGAAAAAAGAGGAGATATCTATCTAGAAACCATTAAAGAATTGTCATGGAAAAAAAATCACTAGACCTTTTCTATCTGACCATAGGTGGTAGAAATAGTAGTGATTTATGACAGTTCTAAGATGCATATTTAAATTTGATGAAAGAGAAAGAAAAACATCTTATTAAATGGAATTTTCTCAAAGTGGAATGACCTTCCTTGGAAAATAGTGGTCTTAAAGCCAAGTCTGTATGCCTTTACAGTCTTGGGTATTTTTCTTGGCAAGGTAACTGGGGTTAAGTGACTTGTTCAAGGTCACATAATTAGGAAGTGTTAAGCATCTGAGGCCAGATTTGGACTCAGGTTCTCCTGCTCTAGGACTGGTGCTCTATCCACTGGGCGCCACCTAGCTGCTCCATGAATGGGTATTTTGCAGAGAGGATTTTTTTCTCCCTGGTATAGGTAGTCTTTGAGTTACCTTCTAATTCTTTGAACTGATGATTTTGTGAATTCATCTGAATAGGTAACAGATATATTCCCCTTGAAATATGTAGGGATCTGATTAAGATCTTCTGTGATAAAGAGGTAAGTGACCTACATTTTCATGGAAACATGGTAATGATTCACAGTGGCCCCTGTATGTGGAAGGGACTTAGACAATCAGAAAATATCAAGGTCAAAAGATGTTATCTCTTCCTTTCCACCAGAGATACAGATTTTAATCCAGAAAGTAATGCAATTTACCCAACATCAGAGTATCAGAAGTAAAGTTTCTAAAGTAGAAAGGAGGAAGCCAAATAGAGAACTATGAGACAGAGAGGATCTCTAGTTAAGAAACAGAAAATGAGGGCTATATAGGAGCCAGGAAAGATAACAGACTGAAAGAAGGAGAGATGAGAAGACACGGGATATTGCAACAGGGTTATAGACATTTATTGACTTTAAAAGGTCTTAAATTGAAGCCTTTGAACTTTTTTTAGTTTATTTTTAATACACATTGCTTTATGAATTATTTTGGGAGAGAAAAATCAGAGCAAACAGGAAAAACCATGGGAGAGATAAAAGAACAGAAAAAAGAAGTGAACATAGCATGTGTTCATTTACATTCAGTCTCCTTAGTTCTTTCTCTAGTTGCAAATAACATTTTCTGTCCAAAGTCTATTGGGATTCCTCTGGATCACTGGATTACTGAGAAGAACCAAGCATTTATTTCATAGATGATCATCACACATTCTTGCTATTATTGTCTACACTGTATTCCTAGTTCTGCTTGTTTTGCTCAGCATCAGTTCATGTAAATCTTTCTAGGCCTTTCTATAATCAACTTGTTCATCATTTTATATAGAACAATACTATTCCATTACCTTGTACCACAACTTGTTCAGCGGTTCCCCAATTGATGGGCATTCACTCCTTTTCCAATTCTTTGCTACCAAAACAAAGAGTTGCTACAAACATTTTTGCACATGGGGGTCCTTTTCCCTTCTTTATGATTTCTTTGGGATACAGATCCAAAATGGCACTGCTGGGTCAAAGAGTATGCACAGTTTGATAGCCCTTTGGGCATAGTTCCAGATTGATCTCCAGAATGGTTGGATCATTTCACAACTCTACCACCAATGTATTAATGTCCCAGTTTTCCCATATCCCCTCCTAATTTTATCATTGTCCTTTCTTGTCATTTTAGCCAATCTGAGAGTTTGAGGTGATACCTCAGAGTTGTTTTAATTTGCATTTCTCTAGTCAATAATCTTTTTTTTTTTTTTGGCTGAGGCAGTTGGGGTTAAATGACTTGCCTACAGTCACACAGCTAGGAAGTGTCTGAGACCAGATTTGAACTCAGCTCCTCCTGACTTCAGGGCTGGTGCTCTATCCACTATGCCACCTAGCTGCCCTGTCAATAATGATTTTTTTTTAATAAAGCTTTTTATTTACAAAACATATGAGTGAT
>JAJPUD010003007.1:109834-159206 GCA_023553655.1 Myrmecobius fasciatus
TTTGGGATATAGGCCCAGTAGAAACACTGCTGGGTCAAATGGTATGCACAGTTTGTTAACTTTTTGAGCATTGTTCCAAATTACTCTCCAGAATGGTTGGATCTGTTCACAGTTCCACCAACAATGTATCAGTGTCCCAGTTTTCCCACATCCCCTCCAACATTTATCATTATCATTTCCTGTCATTTTAGCCAATCTGACAGGTGTGTAGTGGTATCTCAGAGTTGTCTTAATTTGCATTTCTCTGATCAATAATGACTTGGAGCACCTTTTCATGTGACCAGAAATAGTTTCAATTTCTTCATCTGAAAATTGTCTGTTCATATCTTTTGACCATTTATCAATTGGAGAATGGTTTGAATTCTTATATATTTGAGTCAATTCTCGATATATTTTAGAAATAAGGCCTTTATCAGAACCTTTGGATGTGAAAATATTTTCCCAGTTTACTGCTACCCTTCTAATCTTGTCTGCATTCATTTTGTTTGTGCAAAAACTTTTTAACTTGATATAGTCAAACTTATCTATGTTGTGATTAATGAGAACCTCTAGTTCTTCTTTGGTCACAAATTCCTTCCCCCTCCACAGGTCTGAGAGGTAAACCATCCCACATTGTTCTAATTTGTTTATAATATCATTCTTTATACCTAGATCATGAATCCATTTTGACCTTACCTTGGTATATGGTGTTAGGTGTGGGTCAATGCCTAATTTCTTCCATACTAGTTTCCAATTATCCCAGCAGTTTTTGTCAAATAGTGAGTTTTTATCCCAAAAACTGGGGTCTTTGGGTTTATCAAACACTAGATTACTATTGTCATTGAGTATTTTGTCCTGTGAACCTAACCTATTCCACTGATCCACTACTCTATTTCTTATCCAGTACCAAATGGTTTTGGTGACCACTGCTTTATAATATAGTTTTAGATATGGTGCAGGTAGGCCACCTTCCATCAATAATGATTTTGAGCATTTTTTCATATAACTATAGATGGCTTTAATTTCATCATCTGAAAATTATCTGTTCGTATCCCTTGACCATTTATAAAGAATGACATGTATTCTTATAAATTTGACCCAGTTCTTTATATATTTTAGAAATATTTTATCAGACATACTGGCTATAAAATTTCCCCCCCAGTTTTATATTTTCTTTTTACTTTTGTTTCTGTTGGTTTTATTTGTACAAAACTTTTTTTTAATTTAATGTAATCAAAGTTGTCCATTTGGCCTTTCATAATATTCTCTATTTCTTCTTTCATCATAAATTCCTCCCTTCTCCAAAAATCTGATAGGAGCCTGCAAACTTAAATTTTTTTTTCATAATTTATCAATACAATTGATTTTCTTTGTAGCCCTTTTGTATATTTTATGCATTTTAAAACATTACTTTGAGACAGACCCCCCCAAAATTAGAAATATCTGCCTAGAAGAACATCTTTCATGAAGGAGAAAACCAGAAATGAATTACCCTCTGAACTGGACCTGCTCATTCATTTATGGTGGAGGACTTGTAATCTTGCCTTGGACACTTATAATCTATGCAACTCTAAACAAGTCACTCAACCTCAATGGTACCCAGTTACCTTATTTGTAGAATGAGAAGGTTGGGCTAATTGTACTACAAATTTTAAACCACTGATTCTATGATATTTTAGCCTAAATAGTCTATTCTATAATTATATAGTCTATAGTAATTTAATGGTTTCCCTTACCAATGCAGGTCTGAAAGCATGCTGCTAAATGTCTTACTGGAAGAAATGAAAAAAGAAAAGGAAAGATCTATGTTCCTGGGACAATAAGTATAACTGGATATCTGTATTGGGAACAATGGACTGCAACTAATCAGAAAGACAAGTCAGTTTCATTACTAGAAGGACTTCCAAGAACAAAAAGCCAAGGGATGATATGATGGTAAAATGGTCCTTACCAGAATCTAAAACTGAGGAATTCTGCTAAAGTTAAGAAGCCAAGCTACAGGGAAAGCCTTAGAATTATCATCTTTAATACTTGGTCCAAGCTCAAACTACATCCTGAAATCTCAACTTTTTTTCTTCTATATTCTTTTTTCTTCTATAATATTGAACAACCTCACTGTGGGAAGTACTGACACCCTGTGTATTTTTAGAAAGGACCCAATTCCTGTTGTTTATTAAGCAACCCTCACTGAGTCTTAGACTTGTACACCATTATGAGGTATAATACAAGTTTATCCCCCTTTTTCTGACTGGATTCCCAGGCCAAGAGGCAGTTCATCACTGGATTTCTATCCCCTTCTTTCTTGTGTACTTCTCTGTGATTCTTGGCAATGGTACTCTCCTCTTCCTCATCAAGGATGATCATAGTCTCCATGAACCCAAGTATTACTTCCTGGCCATGCTGGCAGCCACAGACCTTTTAGTGACCTTAATTACAATGCCCACAGTGCTGGGGGTCCTATGGCTGAATTATAGGGAGATTCAGCTTGAAGTCTGCTTCTCCCAGGCCTATTTCATCCACTCCCTCTCTATAGTGGAGTCAGGGGTCTTGGTTGCCATGGCCTATGACCGTTTTATTGCCATCCACAACCCATTAAGATATAGGTCTATCCTCACCAACTCCAGAGTGGTAAAATTGGGGTTGGGGCATTGCTGAGGGGCTGCATATTAGTGGCACCGCCAATTGTCCCACTACATTGGTTTCCTTACTGTCATTCCCATGTCCTCTCCCATGCCTTCTGCCTCCACCAGGAAGTCATCAAGCTGGCCTGTGCAGATATCACTTTCAATCGCATCTATCCAGTTGTTCTGGTTTCATTTACCTTCTTCCTGGACTCTATTCTTTTCTCTTATATCCTGATTCTGAAAACAGTTATGAGCATTGCCTCTGGAGAGGAGCGGACCAAGGCCCTAAATACTTGTGTCTCCCACATTTGTTGTGTCTTAGTTTTCTATGTCACAGTGATTGGTTTGTCTCTTATTCATAGATTTGGGAAACATGCCCCCCATGTGGTCCACATCACTATGAGCTATGTCTATTTCCTCTTTCCCCCATTAATGAATCCAATTATCTATAGTGTTAAGACTAAACAGATCAGGAATGGTATCCTTCGCAAGTTCTCTCTGCCCAGATTAAGGCCTTAGCCTTTCTTCTATGGTACAACAATTTGGAGTGAATTTCTGAGAATTTAACCTGCAGTGGTTCAAATCTAGGTATTTATTCACTTTAGATTTTATAGTCACTGAAAAAACTCTCTAGGCATTATCTTGAAATTTATTTAGAAATCACTAAATCCACTCCTATGTTCTGAATGCATGAAATAAAACATGTCACTAACCCTTAATGTCTTCACTCACTTGATATCTGACAGGAGATAGGAAACAGAAGATCTAAGTATAAATATGTTAAATAATAATGGGGCAATCTGGGTGACAATTAAACACTAAGATCCTCCCATTTTCCCAAATTGTACCTCCTATATACTTCCATCCATGTCCCAAACATTTAAACTGTTATATTAGCATTTCCTCATGTCTATATGAGAGGTGGAATAGCACTGGATGATAAAATTTAATGGAATTCATGCACAGGTTAATGGAAGATCAGATTATCTCCTTCCCTGGGCAGGGCAGATCTTTAGTACACTCTCTCCCTTTGATTTCTTTTCAGCCTCAATCACCCATATACCACACTGATTCCATATTTTCACAGCCCTGCAAGATTTAATAAGGGAGAATATTGACTTTTATAGCTGGGATATTGACCACTTTTCTATATTTCTTTTCTCAGCCTTATTCCCTTCCCATCTCCCTTAATACATAAGATTAATGTCCAAAGTAGACAATCACAACAATAAGGTGTTCAAATCTTGGTAGTATCTGGGAAAGGGGAAAAATATATTTGCCCCCAAATCTGGATCTGAGTCTTTCTCACTATACCAGAAGTTTCTAAGAGGATGTCCATACATCTTATTGTGGGATGGGATTCTCAGAGGAATAGCATTTTCACTCATTTTTGTCTAATTTCTCTGAAGTATCTGAAAAATACTTTGGAGGGGGTGGATATAGATTTCTCATTCCCATTCAAAAGTCCACCATTAAAAAGTCCTTCAAGTTAATATAAGATTTAACTAATAAAGTTAGAAGCAACAATAAAAATTCTTTTTAAGTCCTTGAAATTATGGAGTTTCAAGTCCATTATCTCATTTCAGTAATAAACAATATGCTGTTAAATCCATATTCTGTATATTGTTCTGAGCTTGCTGTTGAATTGGAAACTCCCAGTATATATGACTAAGTAGAAACCTAGTCTAGTGGTGGTGGTGGGGAGAAGAGATACATGAAATTATGTAACACACACACTCACACACACACACACACACACACACACACACACACAAACCCAAATATACAGGTATTTGTAAAATGGAACCAAAAACCAAGAGTATACAATGAAGTTAGAAGGTGCTATGAGAATTCTGCTTAGCAGAGTACCTGAATATATAGTTAGCACTAAGTAAATGGTTGTGGACTGAATGATGTCATATCAAATAACCACATTTACTTTTTTTTTTTTTTCTTACAAAAATACTATACCAGGAGATCAGAGGTGCTCTAGCCATTATATACTATTTTAAATAACTAATAATTCACATTTACAATAGCACATTAATATTGACAAAAGGTTTTCTTTACATCATACTTATAAAAATAGTACAAGGGTTATTAAATTCATTGTTATATATAAAGGAAATGAAATTAAATGATTTTTCAATGGCCATGTATGTACAGTAGTAATTTTAGGTTGATATCTAGACCCAGGACTTCTGGATCCAAATCTAGCATTCTATATATCATGTCTTGACAACTCTCTCATAATTAAAGCATTTGACAACTTCTTTCATGCTATTATTGTGACAAATTGGAGTATAATTAAGTGGATTTGAAGAATAGAATAATTGGTATCTAAGTAGAGGAACAGAATCACAGAATTTCAGATATGAAGAAAACTATTGTCATCATTTAGTTTTGAGTTTCTTAATCTTTTTTTGTGTGTGTCATGGAATCCATTTGGCAGCCTGTTAAAGCCTTTGTTCTCCTTAAAAGTCATGCTTATTTGTGTTTTTTTTTAATTTATAATTTAGAGAAATTCCAAATTTCGAATAGAGCAAAAAATAAAGAAGCTTCTACCTATCATTGTTTTAAACTTGAAATCTAATTCATGATAAAATCATATTGATTTTAATTCTATTTTTTATTGATTCTATTTTATATTACCTACAATATGTTATTAAATTGCCTAAATTATGTTTCTTTGTCTCTGAGTTTAAGTTCAGAAATTCAGCTATTCTTTCTGAGTTTAGTTGTCTCATGAATTACCTTAAATCAAAGAAATATATTGTCTTCATCCATCTTACAACCCATGTCTCACTAACATGCTTTGCATAATGTAAATGTATCCCAGGAAATCTTTTAACTCTGCAATGCTGATTGTCCTTCAAGAAAGTCTGATTTGTTATTGTTATAACTGTAACTAATCATACAAGTAGACAGTATCAATGAGCTTTCCATAGCAACAAGATAGAATGAATGGTTTTTGCTAGTCCTGCATTCCTAATTTCCATCCAATCAAATTGTTTTTCGTCATCTATGACACTTCAGACTTTATAACCAATCATATCATTTTCATCTGATGCCTTCTGCTTTTTGTTTTCTTATGCTTCCCAAAATGATATGAAGTCTAGTAAACCCAATCACATCCATTTATTTCTTTAGCTTTCAATCTTTAGCTTCATCTCACTGTGTATATTGTCATATCATATTAACTCATATTTATCCATATCTACCATGTCATCCTAGACCACTGTAATATTCACAGAATATGAGTTGGAAAGGACACTGGGGAACAAAAAACTAGCTTAAAAGCTGCATTTAAAGAATTCTAGTAATAGTTCATTCCCCCTTTTCCAAATTTAATTATTAGGAAGTGGTCTAGATAAATGATGCTGAGGATCTGAAACTACCTCCTTCCAATTTCAAGCCAAGGCTCACAAAACCGACCCTCTGTACTATTCTTCTTTAGGAAGCATTTCTACATTTTTTGAACAGCATTCTATTATTTTCCCCAATTACATGGAAAAAGTGTTAAAATTTTTTTTTATTTTGAATTCCAAGTTCTCTTCCTCCTTATCTTTCTCCTCCAACCTCCCTGAGACAGTAAGTAATGTTATATAGGCTTTTTATGTGTAGCTAGACAAAACATATCCATATTAGTCATGTTGTAAAAGAAAATAGACAAAAACACCCGAAGAAAATAAAAATTATACAGTTTTCCTTAATAAGTATGAGTCTGTCCTTAGTTGAAGTCTCCAGATATTTGATACTTGAACTGTCCTCTTGGGAACAAAGTTAAGCAAAAACATCCCCTCCACTCTATCCTAGTTTCTATGGTTGTACTCCACCTCTAATAGATGTACTGAAGAATGCAGGGAATTCATGTATTCTCATGATAATCCAAAGGAGCACTATATAAGTAATCATGCTTTTGCCTGTCCTTCCAAAAGAACATGGAAATCTACACAGAACAAAAGGTATGTGACAACAGGAAATATTGGACAGGCACATACAAGTGAGGGGGGAGGAAGAAAGCAATAATATGGGGAGAGAGAGAGAGAGAGAGAGAGAGAGAGAGAGAGAGAGAGAGAGAGGGAGAAAGGGAGAGAGGGAGAGAGGGAAAGAGAAAGAGAGAGAGAACTAGCAATATTGTTCTATACCTCTAATAACTCTTCCTGTGACTTTCCAATCTAAAAGCATACTCCCAAAATGTTACTTTTCTGTATATGGTATAAACTCCTTCAAAGCAGAGGCTATTTTGTTTTTAAATGTTTGCATCCCCACCATTTAGCACAATGTTTGGCATTTGGTAAATCATTAAGTAAGTTTTTTTTCATTCATTTATGAGTAAGATACATTTGAGAAACTATATTTGTTATCTATTAATTTTATCATTTTTTCTCTAGCTTTCAATTTTTTAGTTGTCATCTTGCTATGTTTATTGTCATGTTATATAAACTCATATTTATCTATATCTACCATATCATTCTCATTAATACAAAGATCCATGATTTCATTAAAGTAATTGTTTATGTCTTTAGGAGCTGTTGTGGACAAAAAAAATCCCCCCCACCCCAGATAAAACTCGCAACCTGTTGACAATCACCTGGTTATAGTCTTCTCCAAGTTTAGCTTGGCTTATGTTATAGAACATACTCAGGGTCATACTTAAAACAGATTGTTTCATGCCATGACTGTTTTTCTTCTAGCAGAGCACAGGCTAATCTCCATGTCACAAGGAGATACCAAAGGACTACTTTAGAAAGCTACACATACTTGCTAAAACACACACACACATGTGCACATGGCCATATGAACACAGTGATTCTAGAGAGGAACATGGGTATAGGATGAGGAGGTTTTTTTTTTTTTTAATTTGGGGATATCTGCAAAGACATAAAGAAAGGACTCTAAACCTCTAGGTTTTAGGTCAGATCTAGGCAGTCAATCATTAATCATCTCTTAGCTTGGTTTTGAATGATCAATTCAAGGAAAAATGGAGTAGCACACTATGAGTATCAACTCATATACAATACCTTATTCATGAAGGCTCTTTTGTTCATTGCTTATCCAAGTATACTTAGGATATTCTTTGTATTTTATGTAAAGTTGTATATTTTTCTTTCATTAGAATGTAAGTTCATTGAGAACAGAGATTATTTTGCCTTTGTAACGGTAGTGCTTGATGACTATCACTGCCATTGTAATTTTTGTCAGTGAGTACTTATATGTATAGATAAATATGTTGAAATTAGTTAAAAATTTATGTATGTGTATATTTATTCATAAATTACATATGTATGTGTGTATATGATTTGTAAATTCATTTCAACTTTCAAATAGTTCAAGGTGTTTGGACTCAAGACTATTTTAGAGATATTGGGGGCATTACATAAGCAAAGTGAGGGTTGGATTAGTGTATGTTGGAAGAGTGATAAAGGTTTGAAAGTATACTACTAGTGACCAGACTATAAGGCAATACCTTAAGTATTGGACTGCCCACAATTTCAATTATTAGTATAGGGATTTGGGGTGTTATTTAACTCATAAAACACACTTGGAGATTGATTTATGCAATGCAAAAGCCAAGAATTTTCAGCTGACTCCTAGGCATTTTACTATCAGGCTTCATCTCTTCCTTTACTATCTTTTACTTACTGTTTTTGACTTCTTGGAGAACCCTATCCATTTTCCAATTCATTAATCTCTGGCCTTGTAGGTCTCTCTGAAACATATTAGTGGGTCATTAAAACTAGTTTTATTTTTAGCTTCTTAAGCTAGAATTCTAACAGAAAATTTCAATTTAATTTTCTCATGGCTTCAGTGGAGCCTGTGTATATCTTTTGAGTTCCATTCAAGTGTCAAAAGCAGACTTTTTGTCTCTTTCTGTTTCAAAAGCTATGACTTTAAGAACAACATTCTTTGGTCCCGTCTGAGAGATGTGTACAGTTTTCTACTCATTTCAGTTGATAGATGAGTAAAATATTTTGAATAAAATACTTTGAGCACAATAATTGGATAACATTTTTCTATCTCAAATTATTTTTTCTATCCATTTCTCTATTAATTTAATAATAAAAATAGGGGGAGGAAGGAAGTTTATTAAAATCTTTCCAGAGTCCTAGAATTTTATTCTTGTAATAGAATATTTTATAAACTGAAAAACTATAGAGAAAATAATTCCCATAAAAATTAAAATGAACTATATGTTGCTGTAGAAAGAAATTGGACTTGGAGGTCTATCCTTTTGTTATGTCGGCCATCACCAACACCTCTGAAGAACCCTTCTACTTCATCCTTACGGGCATCCCAGGTTTTGAGCCCATGCACATTTGGATCTCCATCCCCTTCTGTTGCCTCTACATTATCTCCATCTTGGGCAATACCACCATCCTGGCTGTCATTCAGACAGAGCCCTCACTCCATCAACCCATGTACCTGTTCCTCTCCATGCTGGCACTAACTGACCTAGGTCTCACCCTTACCACTCTGCCCACAGTGATGCAACTACTCTGGTTTGATATTCGAGAGGTCAGCTTTGAGGCTTGCTTTGCCCAGTTTTTCTTCCTTCATGGCTTCTCCTTTATGGAATCCTCAGTGCTGTTGGCCATGGCCTATGACCGCTTTGTTGCCATCTGTCGCCCACTGCACTATGCCTCTATTCTCACAGAGAGTGTCATTGGAAAAATTGGGATAGCCATCATCATCCGATGTGTTTTGGCAGTCCTGCCCTCACTTTTCCTACTTAAGCGTCTGCCCTTTTGTCACTCCCGCCTCCTCTCCCATTCCTACTGCCTCCATCAAGATATGATCCGCTTGGTCTGTGCTGACACTCGAGTCAACAGCTGGTATGGGTTTGGACTGGTATTGCTCATCATTGTGCTTGACCCTCTCCTCATCCTGGTCTCCTATGGATTAATCCTGCGTAGTGTCCTTGGCACTGCATCCCAGGTTGAGCGATTTAAGGCTCTCAATAACTGCTTGTCCCATATCTTGGCTGTACTTATCCTGTATGTGCCTATGGTAGGGCTGTCCATGGCTCACCGCTTTGCCCGACATGCCCCACCTCTGATTCATGTGATCATGGCCAATGTCTACTTGCTATCACCCCCTGTGATGAACCCCATTATCTACAGTGTAAAAACTAAGCAGATTCGCCAGGGAATCCTCCGCCTCCTTTATCGAGGGAAGGTGCACTAGGGATTGAGGGAGACAGCTATCAGATTACTTGGGATATATTGTGATTGGGTAGAACAGAGAGCATAGTCAGTTTGAACAGTGGGTAATCTAAATTCTGAGATTATGGGGAAATCCATGGAAATAGAAACCATAATATAGTGGTAAAAATAAGTGATAAAAAGGATAAATGTCAGGAAGAAGTTTTCTTTTCTAATCAAAGAAAAGTATCTTAAGCAATATTTCTGCAGAGTGACCAATGACATGGAAAACTCTCAGGAATATGGCTTTGATCAGGGTAAAAGCTTCCCTAAGATGGGTCACAGTTGAGTCTTTCATATCACAGCACCATAGACTTAAAGCTAGAAGACTTGATGTCCTCATTTTACAGATAAGGGAACTGAGGTCAGGGAGGTTAAATGATGGGGAGAGTGAATTCTTTGTTTGGGAATCAGTGCAACATTTGGATCTTACACAGATGATATCACACAAGCGTTTAATTCCTGGGTGTTGCACAAAGCTCAAGCATAAACAAGAGAATTCCAATATATGAATTCAAGCACAGTTTATTCAATGTCTTTTATTTTTAAAATTTTTATTTTCCCTGGTTATAGGTAAAATAGCATTTTTTGTTATATATGTACATTCATTTTTTAAAACATTTCCATATGAATCATGTTGGGAGAAAAAAATCAGGAAAAAAGAGAAAAACTCCCCCCCAAAAAAAGAAGAAAATGAGCATAGCATGTGTTGATTTACATTCAATTTCCCTAGATCTCTTTCTATGTTCGGATGGCCTTTTCCATCCAAAGTTTACTGGAACTATTCTGGATCACTGCATGGTTGAAAAGAACCAAGTCTGTCATAGTTCATCATAGCACAATCTTGATGTAACTGTAAACAGAGTTTTCCTGGTTCTGCTTGTTTTACTCAGCATCAGTTAATGTAAGAGTTTTCAGGACTTTCTAAAATCATTCTGTTCATAATTTTTTATACAACAATAATATTCTATTATTTTCATATACCATAACTTATTTAGCTATCCCTCAAATGATGGGCATCTACTCATTTTCCAATTCTTTGACACAATGAAAAAAACTGCCACAAACATTTTTGCATATATTGTTATTTCTTTTCCTCTTTTATGATTTCTTTGGGATAAAGACCCAGTAGTGGCACTGCTGGATCAAAGAATATACATAGCTTTTTGGGCACAGGTTCAAATTGCTCTGCAGTAGGGTTGGATCATTTCACAACTCCACTAACAATGCATTAATGTCCTAGTTTCCCCACATTCCCTTCAACATTTATCATTTTTTTCCTGTTATCTTAGCCAATCTGATAGGTATACCTGAGTTTTTCGAATTTCATTTTCCTAATCGAGTGATTTACATCATTTTATATGACTATAGATGGCTTTAATTTCTTCATCTGAAAATTGTTTGTAAATATCCTTTGGGTACTTATCAATTGAGGAATGACTTGTATTTTTATAAATTTGAGTCATTTCTCTATATATTTTATTTATTTGCTTTTTGGTTGAGGCAATTGGGGTTGTGACTTGCCCAAGGTCACACATCTAGGACATGTTAAGTATCTGACATCAAATTTGAACTCAGGTCTTCCTGACTTCAAAGTTGGTGCTCTACCCACTGCGCCACCTAGCTGCCCCTCTCTATATATTTTAAAAATGAGGCCTTTGTCAGAAACACTGGCTATAAAAATTGTTTCCCAGCTTTCTGCTTCCCTTCTAATCTTGACTGTATTGATTTTGTTTGTGCAAAAACTTTTAAAATTTAATGTAGCCAAATTTTTCCATTTCACATTTCATAATCTGTATTTCTTGTCTGATCATAAATTCTTCCCTTCTCTAAATATCTGATAGATAAATTATCCTTTGTTCTCTTAATTGGCCTATGGTATCACCAGTTATACCAAAATCATGTACTCATTTTGACCTTATTTTTGTATGAAGTGTGAGATGTAGGTCTATGCTGAGTTCCTAACACATTATTTTCAAGTTTTCACAGACATTTTTGTGAAATAGTGAGTTCATATCCCAGAAGCTGGAGTTTTTGAGTTTATCAAATAGTAGATTATTTGTCATTGATTATTGTGCCTCGTGAATCTAACATATTCTACTGATCCATTTCTCTATTTCTTAGTCACTACCAGATGATTTTGATGTATATGCCTTAAACTGTGATAGACCTTCTTTATCTATAATTGTATAAAGAAACTTTTCTTCAAAATTACTTGCTGGTTCAATCTATTCTCTTGAATAAAGGGATCTAATAAGTGCCATTTTCTGAAGACAGGGTAGCAAACCCCTAACAATAACAGAGATATCTACAAGTAGAAAACAATGGAAACACAATTAGTAAATTTTGTCTTTTTTCTCCCTTGCTCCTGTGGCTTCATCACTGCGGACTCAGGGATGCATTGTGGTAGTAATGCTAAATTTCATAACAAAATCTTGCTGACAGTGAAAAAAATTGCCATGAATGGAGGAAGAAGAACAAGGTTGAAACAATATCAAAACTTTCATCAGGCCTGGGCTTAAAACAGTTCTATTTAACAAAGTTAACAAAATTTAATTTAAAAAACCAGCATGATGGGGAAGTTGACTTGGGAAGGTCCTGAGATTTACTTTCATAAAATAATAAATTGATCTCTAATATCTAGATATAAGAGAAATCTAAAAAGAGAAAAAGAGAAAAGAATACATGAGGGATTCAGTGGAGCTAAACTGTTATCATCCATGCATGGGAAGATGATACTTGAAATTCTTAAAAATTGTATCAGTAATAGAATAACTAGAGGTATGTACATAGATAGAAAATAAGGGTATGTGGTGAATTTGAAGCAATGACAAAAACAAATAAGAATACACTGGGAAGAAGAAAGGGTAGAGGCAGAATAGGATAAATTATTTCATATGAAAAGATATAAAATCTTATTGCAGTGTAAGGAAAAAGGAGAAAATGGGCAATGGGCATTGCTTGAACCTTACTCTAATCTGTATTGGCTCAAAGAGGGAATAATATATGTAATTAGTTGATTTTAGAAATCTATCTTGCTTGTCAAGGAAATAGGAGAGGAAGAGATCAAGTAAAGGGTGTGTATGTGGAACTGACAGAAGAAAAGGCAGACTGGGGGGAGGTGGTAGGCAAAATACTGTTGAGGAAGGAAAGGGTGAAAAAGGAGAAAGGACAATAAAAGAGGAAGAATGGATGGAGAGAAATACATAGTAATCATAACTGTGAATGCGAATGCGATAAACTTTCCAATAAAATGAAAGTAGATTGCAGAGTGATCAAAAACCAGAATCCTATAATATGTTCCTTACAAGAAACATACCTGAAACAAAGAGACACATACAGAGTAAAGGTAAGGAGCTGGAACAGTATCTATTATGCTTCAGCTAATGTAAAAAAAAAAAAAAAAAGTAGGGCTAGCAATTCCAATTACAAAGCAAAAGCAAAAATAGACCTAATTAAAAGAGATTAGGAAGGAAATTACACCCTCCTAAAAGACATTTCAGACAATGAAGTAATATTGATACTAAACATATAAGCACCAAATGTTATAGCATTCAAATTCTTAAATATTAAGAAATAGTCGTAGATCAGTGGGATAGATTAGGTACATGACAATAGTAAATGACCATAATAACATATTGTTTGATAAATCCAGTCTTTGGGATAATAACTGACTATTTGACAAAAATTGCTAGGAAAACTTGAAAATAGGGCATAAATTAGATATAGATCAACATCTCACACCATATACCAAAATAAGGTTAAAATGAGTACATGATTTAGGTACAAAGGGTGACACAATAAGCAGATCAGAAGGCCAAGAAACAATCTGACAGATCTATGGAGAAGGGGAAAATTCATAACCAAATGAGATAGAGATTATTACAAAATATAAAAGATAATTTTGATTATATTAAATTAAAAAGCTTTTGCACAAAAAAAACCAATGCTAACAAGATTATAAAGAAAGCAGAAAGCTGGGAAACTATTTTTACAGTAAATTTCTCTGTTAAAGGTCTCATTTTTCAAGTATATAGGGAACAGAGCCAGAGTTATAAGAATACAAGGCATTTTTTTTTTATGGTTCCAATATTTCACCACATATATTTCTTCTTACGCAGTCTAAGCTGAGAATGCCATGTAAATGGGTCACCGAGAAATGCAGCAATTGAAATTTTCTCCAATCAAAATAAGAAACAAACCATTATGATCTTACTTCTATTAACTTTTGAAGGTTTTACAGCAGTTAAAATATTTTTGCTTCTATGTATGAAGGTTAAAAAAATCATTTTTTTTCATAAAATACAAGAGCAACCAATTTCACCATTGAGTAAAAGTAAAAACTGCGATTCTTTTTTAAATTAGCCCAAAGTGGCATTTAGGAACTTAGTAGTTTGCTGCTGCACTGACACCATGACAAATCAAAGTGTAGGGTTGGGTTTTTTTGTTTCTGTTTTGTTTTCAATATCCAATGCTCATGGATCAAGTTCTGGAAATGTTCCAATCATAAGGCAGGGATCTGTTTTGTTTCCACCACGCATTTGCTCCTTGGGTTGGATGCTGGAGGGTGAGGCACGTTTTGCCGGACCCAGGTCGACTACCTAGTAGTCATCAAGGTCAAAAAATTCATCATCTCCCCCTTGGTATTCCATTCCCTGGAAATCTACTCGGTACCTCAAGATACCTCCAATTCCACCAAATCCTTTCACAAACTGGGATCCTTCCTGTGACTTGTCTGTAACAATTTCCAATGTTGCTCCAAATTTCTTATAGTTGTTAGCAAACCATTCCAGTAGTGGCATACTCTCTATCAGCTCATGTTCCTGTCCTGTTTCTTTGTCTGTAAAGTGAGATTTATCTTTCTCTTGCTCTGGAGTCAAATACAGAATCTTCTCTTCTTCTGTGCCTTGGCAATGAAGAACATATCTCATTATATCTAGATTTTCATAGACTATCAGGATCTCTACAGCTCCCATTTCCAAAGCCTTTAGTGTGTCTTCAACTCCAAAACAGTACTTCCCGGTATCTTGGCTAATTTCATCAAAGTATCGTCCTATTAGTTTCTTCTCTTGAATGAATTTCACGTTGGAGAGGACTTCAGTAGACAACTCAATTGCCTGATTGAATCCATTTTCACCACCATAGGAGATATCAACTAATTTTAAAACTTTCGATTGCAATCGCTGATCAAACATGTCAGATTGACTTAGTTCAGTTTTGAAGTCAGCTGATCCAGCTAAAACGAGACCAGCCACATTCACTTTGTCCCCAGAAATAAACAGCTGCACAGCAGTTTCTGCTACCTTCCTTAGGTAGTTGTGTCGTTTTTCCATTCGTAAACGGGCAAAACGCAAGGCAGACTGACCTCCCCTACCGTGTTTCTTTGGGAGATCCACAGTGAATTTGTGCAGGACTTCTCTTGTGTTTCCTTGCAGAGTGCCAAAGAGTGCACCACTACCATCTATTACAATAAAGCCAAACTCGCTATCATCAGACAGTAGCGCTGTAAGAGCCTCTGTATGGAATTTGTTGTCACACAGATACAATGATGTATTGATTGGTTTGAAAGGCTCAAAGTCAATGTTGACTTTCTTTTCCTTTCCTTCTTCTGTCACAATTGTTCCACAGTAAACAACCAGACCATTTGGAGGTACTTTGTTATAGAGTTTGAGTCTTTGCTGTACAGATGTAATGGCTCCCAGAACTGAAAGTCGGTTTACACGAGATTTTATATTGGATGCAGTTCCAAACTCATCAGCTAACATTTTTGCCACTCGAGAAATCTGGTCTTTGGGAGGAATGATCAACGATATCATACTGGTGCCATTGCTAAGGGCCCAGTCCCGGGTGGCAGCGGCTCCTCCCCGGCGGCGGCGGCTCCGCGGCGGCGGCGGCAGCGGCGGCGGCTCTGACGTAGGACACCGGCTCCCTCTCTCCAGGCAGCTGCCAATACAAGGCATTTTTAAGTTGACAAATGGTCAAAAGATATGAACAGGCAGTTTTCAAATGAAGAAATGAAAGCTATTTGTAAAAATATGGAGAATTGCTCTAAATTACTTTTGACAAGGGAAATATAAATTAAAGTAACTAAAGTAATCACCTTTTACTTATCAGATTGGGTAATATGACAGAAAAGGAAAATAGTAAATATTGGAGAGAATGTGGGAAACTTGGGACATTAAACTACTGTTGACATTCTGGAGAGCAATTTGGGACTATGCCCAAAGGGCACCCCAACTGTGTATACCCTTTGATCCAGCAATACCATCACTAGTTCTGTATCCCAGAGACATTATAAAAAAGGGAAAAACATCCATAGGTGTAAAAAATATTTGTAACAGCCCTTTTTGTGGTGACAAAATATTGGAAAATGAAGGGATACCCATGAATTGTAGAATGACTGAGCAAAGTGGTATATGAATGTAATTGAATGCTATTGTGCAATAAGAAATGATGAACAGGCAGGTTTCAAAAGCACCTGGAAAGATTCATAGGTGCAAAATGAAATGAGCAGAACCAGCACAACATTATACACAGTCTCAGCAACATTGTGTGATGATCAACAATGAATGAGCTCAGCAACATAATATCCAAGACAAGTGCAAAGTACCCATGAAGGAAAATTCTATACACATCCACATAAAGAACAAAAGGACTGAATGCAAATTAAAGCATAAAACTTTTTCTTTTATTTTTTAAGGTTTTTCCCTTTTGATCTTTTTGTTCTTTCATAACTATTACTAATATTAACATGTATTACATACATGTGTAGCCTATATCAAATTGCCTACTATTTTCAGAAGAGGGGAAAGGAGGGAGGTTGGGAGAAAAATTTGAAACTCAAAATCTTGTAAAAGTGAATGCTAAAAATTGTTTGACATATTTTGGGGGAAATACAATACTATTTTAAAAAATAAGATATTAATTTGCAAAGTAAATTTAATCTTTACTGATACTGCTGCTGTCCAAAACTTTTAAAATAAAAAAATTAAGATGCTTATTTTTATCTAGGATAAAAATCAATAAAAACTTCTTGTTCCTACAAATAAATATTCTTGCAGATGCTTATTTTTCCCCTTTCTTTGTAAAAAAGCAGATAAGTCAAGGCTGAAAATTCTGGAGGGGTAATCTGCAAACAGTGAGACTTTACAAAATAATTTGGTCTTTTCCAAAAGCCAAGTTATTATTATTTTTTTGCTGAGGCAATTGGGGTTAAGTGACTTGCCCAAGGTCATACAGCAAGGAAGTGTTAAGTGTCTGAGGCTAGATTTGAACTCAGGTCTTTCCTGACTTCAGGCTGCTGCTCTATCCATTGTGCCACCTAGCTGCTCCTCCAAGTTAAGTCTTTACACAAGAAGGTTGAAAGTGCAACACCTATGAGATTTAGCAATGCTGATGAATGAATGAATGAATGAATGAAGAAACAAATAGATAAATAAAATAATGTCTCCCTAAACCTCTAAAAGTGGTTTGGGTCAGTCAGTCACTTAGTCACCAAGCATTTATTAATTTTCAAGGACGACTAGCGCAGCTGGTTTGATGACTTGCCAAGCCTTTTTAGGGCTATCTACCTTTGGTGCCCACCTTCATGTGATATAGGTAAAAGAGGAGATAGTTAAAGAAAGCATCTTAGTGATGTCAGAAGTGGAAGAAAAAAGAAAAGAGCTCTTGCTGAATGGATTCTTTTTATTTCCAGTGAAATATGAGGCAAGGGTTTCTACTGAGGAAGTAATAGGACCATTGGGAGGCAAAGAAGAATTATTATGATTTTCATAATTGTCAAGATGATGTGTGTAATAAATACACTAATAATTTAGATTTTTCAGAGCTACCTTTCCTGGCCTGTGAGTCAGAATCTTATAATGTAGCTTGAAATTATCAATCAATTCTTGACAATGCAAAAATTAAGTATGTATGTTAAGTGGCATGAATCAAGGATTGCAGAACTATTCCCATCACATAACTCTGGTCCTATCCCCCCACAAAGGAACAACTTCCATGATCTTAAACAATTACTTACAAACTGGACTGGAGTACACCCATATTGTCCTAGATTTTTGGGAAAGCACCCAGGCCCTGAAACTAATTGAATTGTAACCCATCTTTCCCTTCCTTTCTCATTTCTGATTTATATATAAAATCTCTCTTTTTTTTATTCAACTGAAAGGGTCTCCTACCCAGGAGAGTCTACCATTTGTAAATTGTATTCCTCACTCTGAGTGATTAATTAAACTGCTACTTGATCTCTAAAATTTGTCTCTGCTTTGTGCTATCCATGGTTCAGAGACAAAAACAGCAAAATTCATTTAACATATTTGAAGAATAAAAAGGTTTGGAAAATTTACTCTTATGAATAGGAACATGTTAAAAGATTTTTTTTGGCCTAGTAAAAGCCCAGGTGAGATTATGTAGCATAAATTTGTAGTGGAACCAGTCAATAATATGTTGTGATTTTCTCCAGTTTCATTTAGCTTCCAGTGAAATAAGAGTGAAGGAAGGAGATGATCAGAATCCAAGCTTGAGACTTGGCATGAAATATTCAATGGTAGGACATGGAATCCAGAACTCAAGAGAAGGGGATAGCATAGAGTTAATTTGTTTCATTGAGAGGTCAAGATGTGGAAAAATAGTGTGTCCAGGTGAGATCCTGTTAACTAGAGTAGGATGAAAGAGTAGCTTATATAAAATGAGTAAGCTGATGAAATGAGAGTTCAGGGTATGTGAGAAAGTATCAAATGCATATTGCTTTCCCCTAGTACAATGGCAAGAGTTGGGGAATAAAGAAAAACTGTGAGCCAAACATTAAACTCATTGAGGAAAGAAGAATGTAGTAGAGCTTCATAGATAGCACGATTGGTGACAAATAAGGATTGAGTGAACTTTAAAGAAGTAGAGCTTGATTAAGTGATGGAGTTAGTGGAAGAGCCTTTACATAGAAGTGGTTAGCTAGAAGTATTTTTTGGCTTCTATCTGAATCCATGATTCTGGAGTATAATTCCAGAAATGTATAATTATCACTGGAAAGAATGGCCAAGGAAACTAAGTCATCATGAAATCTTATTGCTAGAAGAGAGAAGGAGTGGAAAAGGAAAAGGTTTAAGATGAAATCAAGTTTGTTACCTAGGGAGCAGGTATCCCTGTGAATATATTAAAAAGACTGAGTAGCTTTAGTGGAATTGAACAGGGGAGGAGGATTACATTGAGAAGAGTTGGGAATAAGGGAGTAGGCAGTGGAGCAACAAGGAATGGGGTCTGAATAATGGAAGTCAAAAGTTCAGAAAACTGGAAGGTCATAGCAGAATGGAAGTTTTCTTAATGGTTTGGCCTCAAAGTGAAATTCTCTCAGAACATTAAAGCAGCCATGTGTTGCAATGAATATAGAGAAGGGTAGGAAGTTAGGGATGAGGCAAGATCAATCAAGGGACTGGTGGAAAGAAAAGGATAGGATAGTGTTTTCCTGATTGGCTCCCATAGGAAATCACTTCAAAAGGAGATAATCTGTGGGAAGACAATGCTTTTGATCACCCTAACACAGTTAAAACAAGACTAATGCCTTTCCACCCAACTCACTGTATAGAGTTAAACTCTGGTTATATGAAAAATTTTCTGTTTCATAGAATTCAAGTGTAAATCATTATTTTCTTTAAAAAAATTTTGAGCCCCACACATTTTATCCCTTTCGAATTAGGTGTCCTCTGAGGAAGAAGGGAAATGAATAAGAATAAGAAGGAGAAGCAGGCATTGTTTTTGACTTGGGTGCATTTTTATACCAGGGCCATAAAATCTCTCTACTTTAGCAATCCAGGGAGCCAGGGATGGAGGAAGATATATCAAAAATATCTCAAATAGAATATTTCATCATATAAAAACTCATTCACACTCAGGGAAAGTGAAAGAATGAAGTTACCCCAATATGAAAGGTCGACTAAAATGGAAAAATGAAGTCAGAGAGTGTTAATTTATTAATGATGGCAATGATCACTTTTATATTTCATTTGAAGGTTTTGTTAGCACTTTTATTATAGCCACAATATATAAACTTTGATCAGGGAAAACTAGACGGGTTCATAAAAAATAACAACAAAAACAAAATAATACGAATGCAATATATCTTAGAAAATTAAACAAGATTAGTTTATAGCAACCCAATGGCAATCCCAGATTAAATCAAGAGTAACAAAATCATGAAGCATATTCAGAGGTGGTATAAGCAAATGTATTTAGAGGATGGACTGCACCAAATAAAAAACAAATTCATAAGTTGCTGAGAGTTTTTTGCATCTTGGAGATCGCACTTCCTTTGGGACTTCTTATGGTCTCATTTATAGGTTCTACTCCTCTTATTCCTGTTTATTGTCTGAAATTCCAGCTATCTTGTTCCCTCAGGTGAAGTTGATCAGGTTTACCTTAGGGGAAGAAGCCTTGGGACCAGCATTCTGCATTATTATCAAGGTATAGGCAGGGACTCTATTCAGATTCTTAGAAGACAGCCACTGATTCAGTGTTTCCCAAGCCAAGCAAGCCTGGTGATGGTAAAATACCTAAATTCTCTCCTTTAATTGCTGTTGATCATTTGTAATTTCAGTGTGGTATCTGTCAGTGCTTTGAAGGATGAAAATTAAAACAAAGCAACAGGAAGATGAATGATGAATGAAAGGTTTAGGTCATAGAAAAACAAGATGAAAAGATGAAAGAAGATAAAGAAGATAAAAAACCATCAGACTTTGGTAGTAAAAATGAAGGAGGTTAATTACACTTTGGTATGGGAAGAAAGATATTAATGTTATATTTACCGGTGAGAAGCACAAGTCTAGATGAGGTACTTGGAAAAATACCAACAAAAAGTTAGAGACTCCCAACTTTTAAAATGTGGTTATCGATTGTGAACCTATGTAATAAAGTATAGGGAAATTGCTGCTTTCCCTTATCTTTCTGAAGACATAAAATGAGCAAAGAGTAAGTTTCTAGGGAGTTGAGATACCCTATCTTGGGTCAAAATAGTCTGAGGAAGATGCACTCCAAGAAGTCATGAGAAAAGGTGAAACTTTTAAGAAATTATTGAGTGATCTGCATTAATGGGTGAACATTCAACCCCCAAAGAGCTATCTTGATGTTAAATTATGAAGACAATGGGCTTGAGCTTCTTTAGAAAAAGGGCCATTTTTTTTCCCAGTAAAAGGAGAAGTAAAAAAGATTTGGAAGATAATGACTGGTTGGTGGAGAGATGAATAGTTCTTTGAGAACTCAAAAGTTTGTGAAAACAAAATGTGTCTCCCCAAGAAAGAATATTTTTGTGAGCTAAATTCTCTTCCTCTGTTTTCTATTCAGGTTCTGTTTGCACATTTTTCTATACATTAGGATAGATCCTAGGAGGGGGCAGAGAATAGGGAGGAAGAGGACACAGAGGGGATAGATATAAAGAAGTGATGGGAAGACAAAGAAAATGAAGAAGAGAGAAAGAAGGCTAGGAACTTATTCTGTTTTTATGAGAGGGAAGAGATAGAAGTACTGAATACGTTCCATAAAGGTTTTTAGTCTTGATTTAAGGAAAAATAAATTTATAGTTGTAAGAATCCATAGAGATAATCTATTTCAGCCTTCTCATTTTATAGATGTGACAAATTAGACCTATGGATTCCTAGAATCAGAGGATACAATCACTACATGAGCCCAGGTCTTCTAACTCTAAATCCATTAAAATTTTCGTGGAATAATACTGTCTCTTTATAAAAACTGGGGATATTGTAAAGTAGAATATATGACAGCTAGGTAGAGCAATAGGATAGAGTGCTGAGCCTGGAGTCAGGAAGCCCTGAATTTAAATTTGGCTTCAAACACTTATCAGTTGTGTGATCCTGGGCAAGTCTCTTAACCTTGTCTCCTTCTATTTCATCATCTTTAAAATGAGATAAAGAAGGAAATGGCAAACTGTTTCAGTATGTTCATTAGGAAAACTCCAAAAGGGGACACAAAACATTTCAAATGAGTAAAAACAACTAAAAGTTGAAAGGACTTTATAGAGAAGTTGTGGATTCTTTTTCTCTTAAGGTCTTCAAATAGAAGCTAAATGCTTCCTTTTAGATATATTGTAGAGGGGACTTCTACAGATAAGCACTATAATAGATAACTATTATTCCTTTCAACCCAGTATTTCTTCAGTTCTCTGAATGGATGAAATATGAATGAATGGAGGGACAGAAAAAGGAAGATGTGAAAGAATACTGAAAGATAAAAGAGTTAATGTTGGAACTGAGCACAGGGACAAGTTCTAAGTTCACTACTCATTCATTCATTCTTTTGTTTATTTGGTCATTTGACCTTTGGATGAAACTTGTTTCCTGAGTTCCATGCTTGGAAGTATTGGGAAGGGATAGACATTTAAAAAAATAAGTTTTGAACCTGACATTAAGAAGTTTTAATCTAAGTGGAGAGTTAAAGTTCAATAAAAACAATACAAAATTATATGTAAGTGCTGAAAAAGTGCTACAAACTTTAAAGCAAAGTTCAGAAGAATAAAAGAAAGTATTTTTGAGCATTTCAAGGTAAGCTACATGAGAGACATCATTTTGGAAGCCTTTGAAAGATGAATGGTATATAAGCCTTGAACATAAGTACTAAATAAATGTTTATTGAATCAAGTTGAATGCATACGTTCTTGAAGAAGGTAATGAAAGGGGAAATATAGGGCAGGAAAGAAATACATACACTGGGGAAAATATGAATAAATACAGAAAATAACCATGGAATAGTAAATAATATAAGTTGATTAGAATATTTGGTATCTGAAGAGGAATGATGGTTAATAAGGTTGAAAGGCAGGATGGGAACCTGATTGTGAAGATTCTAGAATGCCAGAAAAAAGTGGTTGGAGTTTATCTTGTAGAAAATGATATTTTTAGTGACAATGTTTGAAGAAGGAGTGATGTGGTCATATATATGCTTTAAGAAAATTAATCTGATGGCAAGCACAAGATAGCTAGAAGTGTCAGTTAATAATCATTTATTAAGTGCCTATCATGGGGTAACTACTAGGGATATACAGAAAAAAGACATACCTGCTCTCATGTTGTTTAAAGCCTAATGGAAGAGAGAACATGCTAACAACTATGTACAACCTTTATACATGATAAATTGGAGATAATAATCAGAA
Organism: Myrmecobius fasciatus; assembly: GCA_023553655.1. Taxonomy (NCBI): domain Eukaryota; kingdom Metazoa; phylum Chordata; class Mammalia; order Dasyuromorphia; family Myrmecobiidae; genus Myrmecobius; species Myrmecobius fasciatus. The sequence continues at coordinate 132,793 of JAJPUD010003007.1, forward strand.
AAAAAGGTACTAGAATTAGGAGAAATTGGAAAAAGCTTCCTATAGAAGGTTCAATTTTAGTTGGCGCTTTATGGAAGCCTGGGAAGACAGAAAATGAAGATGAGAAAAAAAAAAAAACCTTACAGGCAGAAGGATAGCCTGTGAAAATATCCACAGTGGAGATGAAGTGTCTTGTTTGAGGAACAGCAAGAGAGACAAAATTACTGGTTACATAGTGGCTGTGGTAAGGAATATAAGGCATGAGAAAATTGGCAAGGTAAGGAGAGGTTATCTGATGAAGGGATATAAATGCCAAATAGGAATTTATATTTCCACTTAGAGATGACAGGAAGGTATTGGAATTAATTGAGCAGAAGGATAGTATAGACAGAGCTGTGCTTGAAGAAATTCACTTTTAAAACTGAGTGGAGGATGTATTGGAGCAGGGAGAGAATTGAAGAAGGGATACCAACCAAATCAGCTATTTCAATATTTCAGGTATGAAATGATGAGGGCCTACAAGAAGGTGGTGATACTATTAGAAAAGAGCAGGGATAGATTTGAGATATTCTGAAGGTAAAATGGACAGACTTGGCAAAAGATTGAACATGGGATATGACAGAGTAAGAAGTTGGATGACATCTAGGTTTAGGGTTTAGTGACTGGGATTATGGTATCTTTGACAGTAATAAAGATATTAGGAAGAGGGGTAGGTTTTGGTGGGAAAAAGTTCAGTCTTGTACATATTGGGTTTGAAATGTCTATGGAATATTTAGTTTGAGATATCTGATAGTTGATGTGAGACTAGAGATCAGCAGAGAAATTGGACTAGTACATTAGGGAATTATCAGCACCGAAATAACATTTGGATTCAGTGAGTTATAGTCAACAGTATTGTATTTAGAGTGAGAAAACTTGGAATTCAATTCTATTTACCTACAGGACTATGAGCATGTAAACACTTTGGACCTCAGGTTTTTCATCTATAAAATAAATGAGATGAAGCAGATGATCTCTAAGATGACTTTTAGCTTTAGATCCTGTACAATGCCAATTTCTCTTTTTTTTATCATTAAGAGAAAATATTCATGAGAGTTGCTTTTTCTTTAGAAAATGAGGGGAGCAGTCCCAAAGTGGTGGTTAGAGAAAAATATAGAATGTAATGAAGGATTAGGAAGTTGGAGATAGAAAAGTGAAGTGACTTGCAAGGGAATAAAAGATGGGGATAGGCAAAAGGAAAACTATGGGAACATTTTTCATATTAAGAGCTATGAGATTAAATTCATTAAATTCAGTTAGACAAAAAATTATCAGCATCAATATATTATTGAAAAGAAGTGTATTGGGAGAATTTGTTGACAAGAGAGCTTCTATCCCAAAGAGCACAATAGAATGAGTCAATAGAAAGATTAACTTCACTAGAGTGGACTGATTAAATTAGAGATGAGGGAATAGTGTTGTCATGTCATTTTTACCTAAGATTGGTAAGACGTGATCAACAGAATAGTATTTGGACCACAATGGCATGCTCTATTGACATAGACCTTTTGGAATTTTTATAACTGGATGTGTAATAGATTTTGAAATAATGTGTATCTCTTGATGTGCACCACCATGAGGTTTTTTCCATTATGTCTTTCCTTTAAGATAAAATTTCTGATTACTGTCTAGACTTAAGATTGGTGTATCTATCAGTATGATTGTGATAGAAAGTTCTCAATTTCAGATGTTTATAAATTACAGATGATTAATAAAGATCTATAGCATGAGGTACATTCTTCTGATTCCTATATCAAGACAGCAGCTCTACGCACTTTCATGGTTTCTTTTTGATATCAAATCACTCAAATATTCCAAAGTTGGATGGTTATTGAACTCTTAACATAATCCTGAAGCGATTACTTGCCTTTAATTCCTTATTTTATAAGAATTAATGCTACATAAAAAGCATAATTTCTGACAAAAGTAAGGTGAAAGTCATTTTTATTACAGGTGTATTTGCCAGTCATGCCAGAAGCCGCTAATACCACTGAATTGCCATTCTACTTCATCCTTACGGGCATCCCAGGTTTTGAGCCCATGCACATTTGGATCTCCATCCCCTTCTGCTGCTTATATACAATCTCCATTATGGGCAATACCACCATCCTGGCTGTCATTCAGACAGAACCCTCACTCCACCATCCCATGTACCTGTTCCTCTCCATGCTGGCAGTAACCGATCTAGGTCTTACCCTTACCACTCTGCCCACAGTGATGCAACTACTCTGGTTCAATGTCCGGGAGATCAGCTTTGAGGCTTGCTTTGCCCAAGTCTTTTTCCTTCATACCTTCTCATTCATGGAGTCTTCAGTGCTGTTGGCCATGGCCTATGACCGCTTTGTTGCCATCTGTCGCCCACTGCACTACGCCTCTATTCTCACAGAGAGTGTCATTGGAAGAATTGGGATAGCCATCATCATCCGATGTGTTTTGGCAGTCCTGCCCTCACTTTTCCTGCTTAAGCGTCTGCCCTTTTGTCACTCCCGCCTCCTCTCCCATTCCTACTGCCTCCATCAAGATATGATCCGCTTGGTCTGTGCTGACACTCGAGTCAACAGCTGGTATGGGTTTGGACTGGTATTGCTCATCATTGTGCTTGACCCTCTCCTCATCCTGGTCTCCTATGGATTAATCCTACGTAGTGTCCTTGGCACTGCATCCCAGGCTGAGCGATTTAAGGCTCTCAATAACTGTTTGTCCCATATCGTGGCTGTACTTGTCCTTTATGTACCAATGGTGGGAATATCCATGGCTCACCGCTTTGCCCATCATGCCCCTCCTCTGGTCCATGTGATTATGGCCAATGTCTACTTGCTATCACCCCCTGTGATGAATCCTATTATCTATACTGTGAAGACCAAGCAGATCCGACAGGGAATCCACCATCTCTTCCAGAGGAAGGCAAATTAACAAGTATGAAATTACGAAGAGATAATAATTGGGACAATCAGATAGGAAATAGCTAAGGATTTCTATTTTTTTTCTTGTTATTTCTATACATGTCACATTTGCATCAAATTCCAAGCTGAAAAAATGAAAAAATATATATATGTATATATACACATACATAAATAAATATAAATGTATATTTATGCACACATAGAAACATACATTTATACATAGAGAGAATCTGTGTGGTGAGAGGAGAGAGAGAGAGAATGTGTTTGTACATGTATATATGGATCAAATTTCCAGAAATCCCACTCTGTTCCCAATAAAAATAGAATTTTTTTTCAATTCTGAATACAATACTGAATAATATTATACATTGTAAGACCAAACTAAACACAACCAAATATAGATAGACTTCTTAAAGTCTATCTATATATTTATAAATTCTATTCTTTTTGGCTTGAAAATATACAGGGTTGCCCATAGGATAATGCTGAAGTTCTAAACCCATATAGATTGGGTTCAACCTGAATATTTCTCAGGAATCAGACTACTATTTTCTTCTCACCTTGGTAGCTTTGAATTTTATCTTTCTCCTGGGTATATTCTGTTTCTTTGTATGGATGAAGCTAACAAATTAAGTTAATTTTTAATGAATATTTATAATTTATTATTAATTAATTAAACCATTTATAAACAGCAGAGAATAAGTTATTATTTTAGACACAAGAGAAGCAATCATTTTATTCCATCTTTAAAAGGTGCCAGTTCATTTCTCTTCTTAAAACAGAAAATCAGCCACCTTCTATTTCTACGACAAGCAAATAAAGCAAAAATCCCTCAACACCACTAGGTAAATCTGTTTTATTAGTGCAGTTAAGAAACACAATTGAAGAATAATTTTGGACTATCTCTATTGACCTGATCACTCTCTTTTCTTGGATACTATCTCATCTTTAGGTTTTTCTAAAGCTGATCTTTATTGGTTCCACTCAATCAGACAAGCATTTATTAAGTGCCTACTACATTCCAGTCACAATAGTAGGGGCTGAGAATACAAAAAAAAAAAAAAAAAGGCAAAACTCAGTTTCTGCTATCAAGAAGCTCACAGTGTAATGGGGATTTATCTATCATCCACCAGAGCCAATTGGTTGTTAATTTTATTTTTGTGACATCTCTCCTTTGTCTTTTCCCTCCCTCTTCACTAACAGTCACAATCTAAGTTTATATTTTTTCCTGGACTATACTAGCCTATTTTTTACTTTCCCTGCCTCAACTTGCTCCTCACTTTAATTTCTTGCACACAATATACCTACTGATTCTGTACCTTTAAACTGGCTATCACTCATTCTTGATAGGGTCTCTCTCCATACTCTACCATTCTGGCTTTCATGACTTTCTTCAAGATTCATTACAAACTCTGCCCTCTGTAGGAAATCTTTCTTGTTCCCCAATGCTTGTACCTTCCCTCCCAAATTTATTTTCTGTGTATGTATATCTATGCATGCATAGTTATTTGCACATTGTATGTCCCGTTTAGACCTGAGCTTTTTGAAGGCAGGGACTCATTTTTGCTTTCCTTTTATGTCCCCAATTTGTGGCTAGAGTGCAGTTAAGTATCATGAGATAATGAGGTGATGCAGTGAATAAAGCATGAGACCTGGAGTTAGGAAGATCTAATCCAATACTTACCTATTTGCTATGTGCCTCTTATCAAATCACTAAACCCTGTCTCAGTTTCCTCAACTACAAAATAAGTTAAAGAAGTAAATGATAAGAAAACCCCAAAGGGGGTCTTGAAGAGCCATATACCACTGGAAATGAATAACCAATTACAAAATATCCCCAGGTATTAACATAGATGTTGACACTTAATAAATATTTGTTGACTGACAGTGATTGAGGTCTCATGTCTCCCTTTTCCTCCATTATTCACGTGTCTGTATTTTATTAACAGGTTTTGATTTTGCAGCTTGACAGCACTTTGCATTATGGTATCATAACACCATGGCTCAGTCCTTCTTCCTTGTGGCTTTTCCTCTTTAGAGTTCTCTCTCATTTTCTTTTCGATGCATAAGTTTGGGGCTGACAGAAATATGAGAAAAAACTATGTGATTTTTTTGGTATAGTGGCTCAGGTTCTCTATTGGCCTAATCAGAAGCAGACAATTGACCATGTTTAAAAAGTTTTTCCATATTGAGTTCCTTAAAAGTGATCTTTGATATTGGCTCTTATATGTTAAATTTTCTGTTAAGTTTGGGTTTGGTTGATAGGAAGTCCTGAAAGTCTGTAAGTTCATTGAATGTCCATTTTTTCTCATTCAAAATTGTAGATATTTTTGCTCGATATGAAATTTTTGGTTCTTTTGATTGTCCATAGATATGATTCCAGGGCCTGCAGTCTTTATTATAGTTGTTGATAAATCTTGTACAATTCTAATTTTAGGTCCAGCATATTTGAATCATTTTTTTCTTATTTCTTGCAAAATTTTCTCTTTGATCTGGGGATTTTGAAATTTGGCAACAATATTCTTGTATGTTTTCTACAAAGAATCTCTTTGAGGTGGTTCACTGGATATTTTCTATTTCTACTTTCCCCTCATGTTATATCATTTTGGGACAATTATTTTAGATTATTTCCTGCATTATTGTGCTAAGGTTCTCTTTTTGGTCACAACTTTCTGGCAGTTCAATTATTCTTATATTCTCTTCTTGATCTGTCCTCCAGATCTGTCATTTTTTCTTATAAGACGTTTCACATTCTGTTCTACTTTCTCATTCTTTAGAATCTGTTTTGTTATTTCTTGTCTTCTGATAGCTTCACTGGCTTCCCCTTGCCCAATTTTAGTTTTCAAAGAATTATTTTCATCCTTGAGACTCTACCTTCTTTTCTAATTGGTTGACTTTTTTATAATCTTCTTGTTTTTCTTGGATAGTTTTTATTTTATTTTTTTTAGTTTTTCCTCAGTGTCTCTTATTTGATTTTTAAATTCTTTCTTGAGTTTTATAAGTTCTCTCTGGGCAAGGAGCCATTTCATATTACTCTTTGGGGTAGAAGATTTTTTTTTTTAACTCAAGTGTCCCCCTTTGAAGATGAACTGGGTCTTCCTTGTTCCCATTATATATTTCTTTTTTTAAAATTTTTAAAATTTTTGCTTTTTTTGCTGGGGCAATTGGGGTTAAGTGACTTGCCCAGGGTCACACAGCTATATTAAGTGTCTGAGACCAGATTTGAACTCAGGTCCTCCTGACTTCAAGGCTGGTGCTCTATTCACTGCGCCACCTAGCTGGCCCCCATTATATATTTCAATGGTGGGGTTCTTTCTTTTTTGTGGGTTCATTTTTCTTTTCAATAAGATATTAGTATAAGTACCTCTAATCATGAAGTGGGGGAATGGTGCCTCAAGCTTCCTTTCAGCTCCCAGCTCTGATGAGGGACCCCAAATTAAGAGCTCTACTCTTCTGCAAGTACCCACAGCCAGCAATGTCCTTGCCCCACTTCCTCTACACTGATCCAGTACTGGTTTCTTCTGGCCCAGGATTGCCTCTCAGCAGCACAGCTGGATATAGCCTTCCCAGTCAGCTGAGGTTCACTTTTTTCTTCCCAGACTCAGACCCAAATTCCACAAGCAGCCTGTTAGGTGAAAGTTTTTGTGCTTCTTGCTTAGGCTCTAGCCACACCCAACTAGCCTGAGGGATCCCCACTTGTTTTTTCTGTAGAAAATAGCTTTCTATAATCAGATTCTTTTTTCTTGTTTGCTTTTTTTTCCATCTTATTTTTGATAAGTTGGGCTCTGTTGCTGGAGTGCCTATGGATTTTTCATTCTTTCAAAATGGTATGATCTAAGAAGAGGTGTGACAGGTGTGTTCATTTTTCTTTCAGCTTGTGCTCTGGCCTGTGATCAACTGGAAGCACTCTTTCCACTCTGGAACCATAATTAGTTTTCTTGTTCACCTTGCTGCCCTTGCTCAGGGATTGAAACCTGTGTCTGGGAACGAAACCGCGTTCTGTACCCAGTGCTAGCAAAAGATTCCAAAATCTCCTTTTGACACAGTTGTCTGACCTCTTTACCATCTATGGTCTAAGAATTCTGGAAACCACTGCTGCTTAGTTGTTTGACTATGCATATGTATTACAAGAAATTTGGGGTTTTATCTTTATTTTTCTCCAACGAGGCAGAGGGTGGAAAGGAGAGAAACAAATTTTCTGTTTACTTTTTAAAATAGATAGGTAAAAGAGAATTGCTTGATGGCATACTTTTTTTTTTTTTTTGGACATTAAGTTTCCCCTCCCCTCCCTTAGATGACAGCAAGTCCACTACCTGTTAATCATATTAAAATACTTGACAAGTCGAATATATGTATATATATTCCCACTCTTATCTTGCTGTGTAAAAAAATCATATCTACAAGAAAAAAAATCTGAGAAAGGAAACCCAATGCAAGCAAACATCAATAGAGATCATAGAAATGTTATGTTGTGGTCCACATTTCACATCCCTCTCTCTGGGTGTATATAGCTTTCTTTACTGAACAATTGGAACTGGTTTGAAACATTTCATTGTTGAAGAGAGCCATGTCCATCAGAATTGATCATTATATAGTATTGTTGTTGATGGTATACTTTCTAAAGAAAGTTCAAAATGTTTAGTTATACTTGCTGGTATAAATTGTCACATTTGTTCCTATTATACGGATCACTGTTTCTCCTTGATTTTTCATTCACAGTGAATTGTAAAATTATCTCATAGTGATACACATCTCGATATAGTGGCATTTCACACAGAACTTATCAGATCATAGATCAGTGGATTTTTATCCTTTATAATTATAACATATAATTATAAATAAATATATTATATAAATTATATAAAAATATATAATATAATATATATAAAAGTGAATCATTGAAATTAAGGTACATATATATATGTATAATATTGAAAAATTTTGTTGAAAGTCAAAAGACCACAATTTTTAATTTATAGATGAAACAAGCGTCACCATTAGTAATTTCATAAAATTTTGCTATCCATCACTTTAGGTTGTCTTGGATCATTACAAAATTTCCTTCCAAATAACAAATTCTGTGATTCTGAAATAATTCCCTCTGGTACCCAAGACACAAAATAGACCTACTCTCTCCCCAAAGCAGGAACTGAGAAACCCTAAGGAATAGGCACAGAATTATTAACCTAGATCTTTCCTTGGAGGATAAGGATGATTCAGTGAGGGAGTTAACCTCTTACATTTATACTTATGTATAGGCAAGAATTCAGTAAAGACTCCAAAAAATTCTAAGATGGCCTTATTAACTGTGAGATTTGCAGCTTTATAAGGAAGAAGATAGCTCTATGGTTCCCCTGTCAAACTACATCCAAAATGGTACAATTTAATCTGCTCCCATAATTCTTCTAATCTCCCTGTTTTAGTATAGTGAATCCTGCTTCCAACAGTGATTAGTTGTGTGCTCATGGGCACATTACTTAACATCTCTAATCCTGTGTATTCATCTATAAAATGAAGATGATAATAATAACTATAGGACCTGCTTCAAGAGGAAGTCCTCTTGTCTTTTGTTGGTATGTAAAACAAATATACCGGACAAGGTATTTTCTATGTTCTATTGCGGCTAATTTAATCAATTCCCATTTCTGGATTACAGCTCTGGTGATTTCAGATAGCACAATTAGAGATACAGCAAGGGGGATTCAGTGGCAATTGTTCTTCCAGGCATTTTGGCAGATAAGGCATGTAGGAGCAGAGAGATATTCTGAAGAACTGAGTTTTCTCTAAGGTTTTGTAGCTGCATGGAATAATAGCTTCTTGAGTAGTCGTGACTGTGTAATACATCCCTCAAACATACCATCTTACCTTACACTAAAGAATGTGGACCTTGACATCCAAGACCTGTCTTTATGTAAAATCTTCTCCACAGCATCATCCGGAAACTGAATTAGATCTCATCTTCCTCTCCCCTCAGAAGCAAAGGAATGCTTTTATACAAAGGGAAAGGACACTTTTTTATATTGTTGTAGCTTGCTTGATAGTTTTTTTTTTTTCCTCATGTTTTTTTCTCCTTTTGATCTGAATTTTCTTGCACAACATGACAAATATGGAAATATGTTGATTACATATATTACATATGTAATATATAATTATAAATAAATATATTATATGAATTATATAAAAATATATAATATATATAAAAGTGAATTATATAAATAAATTATATATAAATATATAATATATTACATATATTTAAAAATTACATTTATTTAATCTATGTTAAGTTGTTTGCTGTGTTGGGGAAGGGAGAGTATGGGAAGGAGGGTAAAAAACTTGGAACAAAAAGTTTTACCAAAATGAATGTTAAAAATAATCTTTACATGTATTTGAAAAAAATAGAATATTATTTAAAAAAGAAAAGGAAAAATGAAAAAAAAAGAAAGGAGAAAAAGGCTTTGGGAGAGAATGAGGGAGTGTTTACTATGAGCCAGGAAGATTTTGTGAATAGAAGAAATTGTCTTCATAAATTCAATTCTGTTTTCTTTTATCTTCCTTAGGTTCTCTTCTACCATCTTTCCATATCTACCAGGTAATTTTTGCCATGAGATCCCAGAAAAAAATTTCAGGCCTCTGGATCCAAAGGTCCCAATAAAGTCTTTCAAACAGTATGTACTCAATAACTGTTTGTTGAATGGATGGATGCATGAATGATTGAGTGAGGTATATCTGTTGGCACTTTTGAGATTAGAAATATTTTGGACTATGACTATCATTTTTCCAATGTGAGGTAGCTGGCTGTATTGACACTAAAATAATGGGCAGTTCTGCAGTCATTGAGGTGGTCTATGGAAATGGCCTAATGGGAATATTTAAAGAGAAAAGGCCAATTCAGGGGCTGTCAAATGGGTTTTATTATTTTGGCCTATTTTGTACTTATTTTGTAGTCTGTAGTGTTTATAGAGAGATGCATGGGTGAATCTCTGGGATATGAAAAGGCAGATTGTAATAAGAGTAGAATCTGTCTAAAGATAGATTTTCTTTCTTTCTTTCTTTTTTTAAATTAAAGCTTTTTATTTGCAAAACATATGTATGGGTAGTTTTTCAATATTGACACTTAACAAAGCTTTCTGTTACAAATTTTTCCCCCCTAATCCCCTCCCCTCCTCTAGATGGCAGGAAGTCCACTACATGTTAATTATGTTAAAATACTTGACAAGTCAAATATATGTATACATATTTCCACACTTATCTTGCTGTGCAAGAAAAATCATATCTACAAGAAAAAAAATCTGAGAAAGGAAACCCAATGCAAGCAAACATCAATAGAGAACATGAAAGAATTATGTTGTGGTCCACATTTCATATCCCTCTCTCTGGGTGTATATGGCTTTCTTTACTGAACAACTGGAACTGGTTTGAGACATTTCATTGTTGAAGAGAGCCATGTCCATCAGAATTGATCATCATATAGTATTGTTGTTGCTGTGCATAATGATCTCCTGGTTCTGCTCATTTCACTCAGCATCAGCTCATGCAAGTCTCTCCAGGCCTCTCTGAAATCATCCTGCTGGTCGTTTCTTACAGAGCAATAATATTCCGTAACATTCATATACCATAATTTATTCAGCCACTCTCCAATTGATGGACATCCATTCAGTTTCCAGTTTCTAGCCACTACAAAAAGGGCTGACATAAACATTCTTGCACATGTGGGTCCCTTTCCTTCCTTTATGGTCTCTTTGGGATATAAACCCAATGGAAACACTGCTGGGTCAAAGGGTATGCACAGTTTGATAGCTTTTTGAGCATAGCTCCAAATTGCTCTCCAGAATGGTTGGATCCGTTCACAGTTTCACCAACAATGTATCAGTGTCCCAGTTTTCCCACATCCCCTCCAACATTTGTCATTATCTTTTTCTGTCATTTTAGCCAATCTGACATGTGTGTAGTGGTATCCCAAAGTTGCCTTAATTTGCATTTCTCTGATCAATAGTGATTTGGAGCACCTTTTCATATGACTAGAAATGGTTTTAATTTCTTCATCTGAAAATTGTCTGTTCATATCCTTTGACCATTTATCTATTGGAGAGTGGCTTGAATTCTTATAAATATGAGACAATTCTCTATATATTTTAGAAATGAGGCCTTTATCAGAACCCTTAATGTAAAGATGATATCCCAATTTATTGCTTCCCTCCTAATCTTGTCTGCATTAGTTTTGTTTGTGCAAAAACTTTTTAACTTAAAATAGTCAAAATTATCTATCTGGTGTTCAATTAAGAGTTCCAGTTCTTCTTTGGACACAAATTCCTTCCTTCTCCACAGGTCTGAGAGGTAAACTATCCTATGTTCCTCTAATTTGCTTATAATATCACTCTTTATATAAATTATATATATTTTTTGCTGAGGCAATTGAGGTTAAGTGACTTGCCCAGGGTCACACAGCTAGGAAATATTAAGTGTCTGAGACCAGATTTGAACTCAGGTTTTCCTGACTTCAGGGCTGGTGCTCTATCCACTGCACCACCTAGCTGCCCCTAAAAATAGATTTTCAAAGACAACTTGGCTACATTTTTGATATAGCTTTGCTCCCGAGACTATGCCATGACATCTGAGGCATTTTTTTTAAAGCAATACCCTTGACACTAGATGAGTATCTTCCTATTTCCTTTCCTTCATTCTGGAATAAGGCAATAATAATTCCCAAGGAATCTTCAAGGACTCAGGGTCAGGTGTTACGTATAAATCATTGGGTCATAATCTGCTAGTCATTCAGTATGTGTATAAACCAGCCAGTTGATAGGAGGATCATTCAGTGTCTTTGGAGGCAAGCTGATTAGCATATGTGTCAGTAGATTTGTGGGGGAAATGGTTGGTTGGATAGTCAGTCTGTACCTGAGGAGACTGGAGAGTCATTGTCTGATTGAGGAGGTTGACTAGTCATCAAATAGCACTGCATTGGCACATCTTCATTATTGAACCTTATAATGAAGTCCAGGAGATTCTAAGTAGAGCTATTGCTTCCTTAGCAAAATAGTCATAAGAGATAGAGACTATAATGAAACTGTTAAGTACCTGCTATTTATAGACTTTTATTTCTAAGAATTAATCAGAGATAAAAGGAAACTCATATCATTGAATGCAATATTATAAAAGGGAAACAGTTAATCAACAAACATTTATTAAGTTCCTACTATATGTCAGGCAATGTGCTAAGTGTTGGGGACACAAAGAAAAGTAAAAGGCAGTCATTGACCTCAAGAAGCTCACACTTTATTAACAACATGCTAAACATATGCTAGCTATATTCAAGATGAATAGGAAATACATAACAGATGGAAGGTACTAGAATTATGTAGAGTTCAGAAAGGACTGCTGTCAAAGATGGAATTTTAACTCTGATTCAAAGGAATCCAGAGAAGTCAGAAAGCAGAAAAGGAGTGGGAAAGAATTCCAGGCATGTGGGATAGCTAGTAAAAAATGCCAGAAGTTTGGAGGTGGATTGCCTATTTCAAAGAACAGCAAAGAGACCTGGTTTGGAAAGTACATGGAAGGATGTACAGTGTAAGAAGTCTGGAAAGATGGAAGGATGGGAATAGAGCTAAATTATGAATGAGAGACATATTTGATTCTAAAGATGATAAGGAGTCATTGGAGTTTATTGAGTGAGCTCTTGTAGGGATCATTTGTGTGTGGGGTCTGGGGAGGGTGTGTGTGACAGTCAAACCTTCACTTTAGGAAAATCACTGACAATTTATTGGAGGATGGACTAGAATGGGGATAGACTTGTGACAGGCAAACCTGCTAGCAGGTTATTGAAATAGCTCAGGTAAGAGGTAATGAGGATTTGTAGAAGGGTAGTGACAATGTCATAGAGAAGAAAGATTTGAAAGATGTTACTAAGGTAAAATCTATAAGTTTTGGCAATCAACTGGACGTGGGGGAAAAGAAAGAATGAGAGTTAAGGATGACCCCTAAGATGTGAGCCTGGGATAATGATACTATTTTTTTTTTTTTTGCTGAGACCATTGAGGTTAAGTGACTTGCCCAGGGTCACAGAGCTAGGAAATGTTAAGTGTCTGAGACCAGATTTGAACTCAGGTCCTCCTGACTTTAGGGCTGGTGCTCTAGTCACTGTGCCACCTAGCTGCCCCAATAGTGATACTCTTGATAGAAACTGAGAAGTATGACAGGAGCAAGGGTTTTGAAAGAAAACTAATGGTTCAGTTTTTATATTAATAATAATGTAATATCAATTATTACTATTTCTAGCACTTATATAGTAATTTAACATTTGCAAAGCACTGTACATGTAATCTTATTTGATCCACACAGCCATCCTCTAAGGTAGATGCCATTATTAACATCACCATTTAAAAATGAGGAAATGGAAGCTCAAAGAGATTAAATTATTTCCCCAAAGTTATACAGATGGTAAGTGTCTGGGACTGGATCTGGACTTGAAGTCTTCCTGACTCTGCATCCCTATCCACCATGAAATCTAGACATAAACCAAAGCAATTGCAGTGGGAAAAAAAAGAAATATTTCAAAAGAGATAGATGGATCCTCATCCTCCCTTTTAGAATTATCTTTAGTACTTTTCCAGTATTTGATATTAGAAGTCATTTGTAATCTCCTTAGTTGTTAGGGTGCTCTCCATTTTCAATTCTTCTTAACTCCATTTATCAAGCAATTTTTGAACACCTATTGTTTATCAGTGCATTAAATGATAAAGGACAAATAAAAATATTTCCTGTTCACAAGTATCTCATATTCTCTTCAAAATATATATCTGATATATGATATATATGAGTAAACATGTATCTATGTTTATAAATAAACACACATAATTATCCCCCTTACATATGCTTCCATCCACACCACCACCTTCAATATAATTTAAACTCCAAAAGGATAGGGACTGTTTCATAGAATTTCAGAGTTAGTTCAAAGTTCAGGCATAAGCAGCCATTTTCTATTACTCCAAAAGAATCTCCACTACAGTATAAACAAGAGGAATCTACTCAATTTCACTTTTGGGGAAAATATACATACACATATTTTATACATGCATATATTATAGATGCATGCATATATTATAGATGGATATGCATACAAATGTAAACTTATATGTTAACTTGTTTCATATATATGCATATTTGCGCCTGACACAGTGTGTCTGAGGTACATTCAGATGTAAGTGATAATGTTTAACCAAACAAATGACAATGCAAAAATATATAAACAATGTCAGTTTATGGTTTTCTAAGTCAATATGTGGTTCTCTTTGATCTGTTTCTATTTGAATTTGACACAATTGGTCTAGTTTACATTCTTCCATCTTTTTATCAAATATTTTACTAACATCTAGTGGCACTATATATAAAGCTTTCCTGGAGCACCTAGTAATACTGTCCAAAAATAATAAAAGAAAGAAATTAGATTATCTTGTTATGATAAATTAAGTCATAGGATCATTTCTTTCTCTATTAGATGTACTTTACCTACCCAGAATCAATAGACAAATGCTTTCTAAGCACCTTCTATATGCCAGATACTGTGCTGAGCATTGAGCATACAAAAAGGCAAAATAAAGTCCCTATCCTAAAGGAGCTTACCATTTCATGGGAGAAATGACAAACAAAAATGAACCAACAGGCTATATAGAGGACAAATAGGAAATAAATTTTAAAAGGAAAAGAGCTAGTGTTAAGAATGCTTGGGAAAGCATTCTTTGGGAAAGTCCTGCCAAACAGAATTTTACTTGGGACTTGAAGGAAACCTTGGAAGCCAAGAAAGGGATAGATGTAGGGCTAATATTTCAGACTTGGAGGACCCCTAGAGAAAATTGCCAGAGATGAAGTATCTTGTTCAAGGAGCAGCAAGGCCATTTCATTGGACTGAAGGGGAAACTACATCTGTCTGTCTGTCTTTTTCTGTATCTCTTTCTCTGTCTTTGACTGTTGACTATTTCTGTCTTTGTCCCTCTGTTTCTCTCTCTGTGTTTCTCTCGCTGTTTTTTTCTCTCTGTCTCTCTGTCTCTCTGTCTCTTTGTCTCTCTCTCTCTCTCTCTCTCTCTCTGTGTGTGTGTGTGTGTGTGTGTGTGTGTGTGTGTGTGTGTGTGTGTAGGAGGGTGGTATTGGGTTTTGAATAGCAAACAGAGGATTTTTTTATCTGATCCTGGAGGTGATAAGAAGCTGCTAGTGGTTATTGAATAGGAGGGTGACATAGTCATATCTGAGCTTACAGTAAATAACTTTAACAACTAAATAAAGGTGGGATTGGAATGGGAAGGAAATTGAGGTAGGCAGACCCACTAGCTGGTTATTAAAAAAAATTAATGTGTGAAATAATGAGGCATTGAACCAGGGTGGTAGCAATATCAGAGGAGAGAAGAGGGTGTGTTGTGATTTAGATATATTAGTATTTTAAAATCTGAATTAGATGAGCTAAGGGAGAATATTAATATTCTCCTTGTAAATCAGAATGATTATGTAGGACTATAGACTTAAAATTGGAAATTACAAGTCTGGCATGGGTCCATTTGTTAAGATTTTTTTGGTTTCTACTCAACCAGTTTACTTGTATTACTTATATTCACAAGAATATAATAATACAATTTATCAATGCATTGCCAAATTCATATATTTAATGTCTATAGAATTCTTCTTATTTACCAATCTAGTGACATTCTCCCTCTGTTATCCCCTAATCCCTGATCCTAACTCCCAGAAGAGGTTCATTTCCTGGCTTTGGTGAACCATCCTGGTTCTCAATGATCAGTTTTTCCCTGGCTATTCTGTTTTACAATTAATTAGGAAGTAGATTTGAAAGTGTGTCATTGGCCTAACAATTCACTATGGAAATTAGAAAAAATTGAAAGGAAAGACATATATTTATCTTATATTGTACTTATAAGAAAGACCTCTTTTATACTTGTAGGATTGCCACCATGTGGCTCAACAGCAGCACAGCCCCATTCCTGTTGACTGGCTTCCCAGGCCTGGAGAGAGCTCACTGCTGGATCTCCATCCCATTCTTTATTGTCTATGCTTCCATTATTTTTGGCAATGGCACTCTTCTCTTCCTCATCAGGGATGACCACAGCCTTCATGAGCCCATGTACTACTTTCTAGCCATGTTGGCAGCCACTGATCTTGGAGTGACCCTGACTACAATGCCTACAGTGATGGGAGTCCTATGGTTAAACTACAGAGAGATCAGCCAGGAATCATGCTTCTCCCAGGCCTATTTTATCCACACATTCTCAGTCATGGAATCTGGAGTCTTACTTGCTATGGCTTATGACCGTTTCGTTGCCATTTGTAACCCACTGAGGTATACTTCCATCCTTACTGATTCTCATGTGGTAAAGATTGGGATTGTGGTCTTCCTGAGAGCCTTTCTCTCCATTATACCCCTAATTCTGAGACTACAATGGTTTCCTTATTGCCAGTCTCATATACTCTCCCATACTTTCTGTCTCCACCAAGATGTTATCAAATTGGCTTGTGCTGACATCACCTTCAATCGCATCTACCCTGTGGTTTTGGTTTCATTGACAGGTTTCCTAGACTCTTTTATCATCCTCTTCTCTTACATACTAATTCTAAAGACAGTCATGAACATTGCTTCTGGAGAGGAGCGAGCCAAGGCCCTAAACACCTGTGTTTCCCACATCTGTTGCGTTCTGGTGTTCTATGTAACAGTGATAGGTCTAACACTCATACATCGTTTTGGGAAGCATGTACCACATGTGGTTCACATTACCATGAGCTATGTATACTTCCTCTTTCCTCCATTAATGAACCCTATTATCTATAGTGTCAAGACCAAGCAGATACAGAAAGGCATTCTTCGCATTTTCTCTTTGCATAGACCCATAGCTTGAACTTTAGTGGGTTCTCTTATGAAAGGAAGAAGGATAGGTTTTCTGGGATAGAAAGTCATGAAATACTCAAAGAGGATCAGGGACACATGCCTTTCTTCTTTAGAATATGTTGCGATATTTTCAGTGTAGTACAAAAACAATGGGGTCAAACAAGCATAAATTTGAGGCTCTAATCTCACATGATGGTTTTTGGTAGAAAGAAGATATGGTCTGAGTTTAAGAATGATGGAAAAGAAGAATAACACACACAAAAAGAAAATTTATTATCTTATTTAATTCCATATCCATTTTACCATCTTCCTCTTCTAATAGATAATCACAGTCACTTTAGCATCCTACTCCTGGTAATCATTCATTAGATCAGAAGAGGTAGGTTGCCAAATATTCTTTTTATGTATCTAACAAATTCTGATATTAGCTATTTCCTTTTCTTTCTCCTAATGGAATGAATGAATCAAGTATATCTGGAGGCATGTATAGAGGCATATATTCCAGACAATATGAAGAAAAATAATAAATTAGAAGCAATCAGTGACACATGGAGACAGGAAGAGAAGACTGGAGATTTTCCCAGTGTGTATATGACACCAAAATGATTTAACAATCTTAGAGACTTATTGATTCTTTATAATTAAAAAAGTATTTGAACTACAAAGTTGGGGAAAACCATAAAGAAATTGAGGAGACAAAAATAAAAGACAATCTCTCCATACCCTTCCTTTTGACCAGTATTAAGCAGTAGGAAAAGGTAAGCTTTGTGCTCACTAGAATTTTTAATGGAAAAAAGAGCACCAGAAGTGAACTTTAAGCGATTCTGGGAATTTTCATATAATTTTATAACTGATATTTGATCATTCAAGGATTTCCATTTTATTTTTTTTATTTGCTTTTTGCTGAGGCAATTGGGGTTAAGTGACTTGTCCAGGGTCACACAGCTAGGAAGTGTCTGAAACCAGATTTGAACTCAGGTCCTTCTGACTTCAGGGCTGGTGCCACCTAGCTGCCCCTATTTTTTTTTTTAATAAAAATTTGATTTTAACATTATGAACAACATTCTTTCGTGTAGGAAGGAAATCTCACTGTACTTGTTGTGTAGGTGCTATGCATATGCAATAGGATGTAGGTGTCTACCATCTTCATATGTAGTCTACATGGACTTGGTCTATTACTTGAACTGCTAAATGATTTATTACTGTATTTACTCTTAATAACCTAAAACTCAACCTTGTTCTCATTTACCTCTAATTCAGGAATATATTTACATATTCATTAATTACTAGATTTATAACTTCTTCCTCATTAATAAGCCAGTCAGTTAAGAAGCATTTGCTAAATATTTACTATATACCAGGTTGTGCTAAGGTCCAGAAATATAAATACAAATGGAAACAAAAAATAATGCCTTCTTTAAAGGAATTTACAGTCTAATGAAGTAAGAAAACACATAAAAAAATAAAAAGTGAGGGTGGGGAAAAAGATATTCAGTGCTGGGATCCTCACAGAAAAAAAGTAAGACATGTAGCTTGTAGAGGAATGAGATACCCTTTTTAAATAAGATACCATTCAATCAGAGGGAGAGACTGAAGTCATTTAGGGTATTTCCAAAACATGAATTCCAGGGCTGGAGTGACATTTCTGTTTGAAGAGCTGCTGCATGATAGAGGAAGTCAAGGGCAGTTGAAGTGGAAAATATAACCCTACTTCAACTTCTTTAATCAAGTGGAGAAAACACTTTCCTCATAAGTAGTTAAATGTCTTTCTACAGAAAAATCCTGAGGGGCAGAGCCAAGATGACAGAGAGTAGATACATCTCTATCTGAGCTCCTCTGAGTGTTCCCTCAATTCAGCAGCAAATTAAGACTCTAAATTGGTTTTGGAGTGACAGAACCCACAAATATTTGTAATACAACAAATTTATGAAGAAGATACTTTGGAAAAACTTCAGAAAAGTTGTCTATTTTAATTGGGCAGGAGGAGAGGCTGCTGAGCCCAGACCACAGTACAGGGAGCCCTGGGCAGGAAGCTGGGGTGGGGACCCAGGGCATTACAGTGTCTGCTCACTGGGGAATCTACTGTGAGGCTCTTAGGCTACTCTGTCCTGGTTGCAAGCTGGTGGCTCAGCAGATTTGCTTCTAGAAACACAAAATCAAATACAAAAGGCAAATTGTGAGCCACTGAGCCCCAGAAGAACATAGGACCTGGCTGTGCCTACCCAGCACCAGAAGTCAGTCAGAAGCACTTGTCTCAGGGCAAACTAAAGTGGCTATCACCGCTTTGCCTTAGGGCAGACTTCAATCTTTTAAAAAAAATGAGCAAAAAAGCAAAAAGAATTATGGCAAAAGATAGCTTTTAAGGAGAAAAAGAACAGACCTAAAACCCTGAGGATTCTAAAGGCAAATCAACTCCAGATGACGCTCCAAAAGTTGATATGAGTCAGTCCCCATTTCACAAGGCTCTCTTCGAAGAATTCAAAAAGGATCTTTTTGAGTTAGAAGAAAAATGGGGAAAGGAAATGAGATCTTTGCAAGAGGGTATGAAAAACCAAAAATTATCTTTAGAAAACTCCTTAAAAATAGACTTGACAAAATGGAAAAAAGCATATGATTCTTTACAAAATGGATATGAAAAAGAAACCAATTCATTGAAAAACAAAATCTGTGAAATGGAAAAAAATGAAATGAACAAAACCCTTCATATAAAAGTTCAATTGGCCAAATGCAAAAGGAGATAAAAAAGATAACTGAAGAAAATAATTCACTAAAGATTAGAATTGAACAAATGAAAGCGAATGATTCAATGAGACTTCAAGAATAAGTCAAACAAAACCCCCCAAAAATGAAAAAAAAAGAAAATGTAAAATATCTCATTGGAAAAACAACTGACCCGGAAAAGAGATCTAGGAAAGGATTTCCTGAAAATGATGATGAAAAAAAGATCCTAGACATCATCTTTCAGGAAATCATCAAGGAAAACTGCCCAGATATCCTTTAGGGTAAAAGAGGATAAAATAGCCATTTAAAGAATTCACAGATTACCTCCTGAAAGAGACCCCAAAATGAAAACTCAAGGAGCATTGCAGCTAAATTTCGGAATTATAAAATCAGGGAAAAAATATTGCAAGCAGAAACAATTCAGTTATCAAGGAGCCACAATCAAGATTACCACGGATATAGATGCTTCCACTTTAAAGATCAAAGGGCAAGCAATCTGATATTCTGGGAAGCAAAGGATCTTAGATTGCAGCTACGAATCAACTATCCAAGAAAACTGAGCATCATCTTTCAGGAAAAAAGATGGATATTCAATGAAACAGGTGAATTTCTTCTATTTATGATGAAAAGACCAGAGCTGAATAGAAAATTTGATCTTCAAATGCCAAACTCAAAAGAAGCATAAAAATATAAAAAGGAAAGACAAAAGAACTTTCATTTAAAAGTTAAAAATCTTTTATCTCTACATGGGAAGATGATATGTTTAACTCTTCAGATCTATATCTCTGTTATAGGTATATTTAGAGGGTGCAGATATAATCTGATTTTATTGTGAAGATATAAAAAAGAAATTAGAGGAGGAAAGATGATTCTACTGGAAGAAGAGGAAAATGGAGTTAAAATGAAGTAAATTACATCTCATGAAGAGACAAAAAAAGGCCAATTGCAATTAAGGGAAAGAGGGAAGGGGGATAAGCATTGTGTGAATCTTACTGTCATCAGATTTGACTCAAAGAGAGAATATCAAACACATTTGGCTTCACAGAGAAGCTTGTCTCAGCCTACAGGGAAGTAGGAGGGGAAGGGGGAAAGAAAGAGAGGAGACTAATAAAAGGGAGAACAGAAGTCGAAGAGGAAAGGTATAAGAAAGGGGTAGGGTCTGCAAAAAGGAAGACTGTTTGAGGAAAGGGGTAGTTAGTAGCAAAATACTAGGGAGGAGAGAAAGGGGGAAAGGGAAGAGAAAAGTATAATTGGGGGTAAACAAGATGGCAGGAAATACAGAGTTAGTAATTTTATCTGTAAATGTGAATAGCATGAACTATCCCATAAAATGGAAACAGAAAACAGACTACATTAAAAGCCAGAATCCTATAATTTGTTGTTTACAAGAAACTCATTTAAAGTAGAGTGATTACATTTAGAGTAAAGGTAAAAAGCTGGAGGAGAATCTATTATGTTTCAGCTAAGGTTAAAAAAAAAAAAAGCAGGGGTAGCAATCCTGATCTCAGATCAAGCAAAAACAAAAACAGATATAATTAAAAGTGATAAGGAAGGAAACACATATTACTTTAAGGTACCATAGATAATGAAGTAATCTCAATACTAAACATATATGCACCAAGTGGTATAGTATCCAAATTCTTAGAGAAGAGTGTTATAAGAAGAATTAGACAGTAAAATCATGAGTGGAGGGATCTCAACCTTGCTCTCTCAGAATTAGATAAATCAAACCACAAAATCAACAAGAAAGAGGTTAAGGAAGTAAACAGAATCCTAAAAAAGTTAGGGGTGATAGACCTTAGATAGATAGACCTTTGAAGAAAATTGAATGGAGACAGAAATATTTTTTTTTCTCTGCAGTTCATGGAACCAATACAAAAAAACTGACCATGTATTGGCACACAGAAATCTCAAAATCAGAGGCAGCTAGGTGGCGCAGTGGATAGAGCACCAACCCTGAAGTCAGGAGGACCTGAGTTCAAATCTGATCTCAGACACTTAACATTCCCTAGCTGTGTGACCCTGGACAAGTCACTTAACCCCAATTGCCTCAGAAAAAAGCAAAAAAAAAAAAAAAAAATCTCAAAATCAAATACAGAAAGGCAGAAATAGTAAATGCATTTTTTCCTGATCAGGATGCAATAAAAATTACATGCAGTAAAAGCCCAGGGGAAAATAGACCAAAAATTAATTGGAAACTAAATAATCTAAACCCAAAGAATGAGTGGGTGAAACAACAAATCATAGACACAATCAATAATTTCATCAAAGAAAATGAAAACAATGAGACAACATACCAAAATTTGTGGGATGCAATCAAAGAGGTTATTGGGGAAATTTTTATCAGTAGATGCATAAAATAGAGAAAGAGAAGAGGAATGAATTGGGCTTGTAACTAAAAAAGCTAGAAAAACAACAAATTAGCCTTCCTCCCACTCCATTAAATACCAAATTTGAAATTCTGAAAATAAAAGGGGAGGTTAATAAATTGAAAGTAAGAAAACTACTGACTTAAGAAATAAAAATAAGAATTGTTTTTAGGAAAAAAACAACAAAATAGACAAACCTTTAGTTAATTTGATTGGAAAAAGGAAAGAAGAAAATCAAATTGTTATTCTCAAAAATGAAGAGGGAGAACTTTCCATTAATGAAGAGGAAATTAGAGCAAAAATTGGTAGTTATTTTACCCAACTATAGGTCAACAAATTTGATAATCTAAGTGAAATGGAGGAATACCTACAAAAATATAGATTGCTCAGATTAACAGAAGAGGAAATAAATGACTAAAATAGTCCCATTTTAGAAAAAGAAATAGAACAAGCTAATAATCAACTCCCTCAGAAAAAATCTCTGGGGCCAGATGAATTTACATATGAATTCTACCAAACATTTAAAGAACAATTAATTCCAATACTATGAAAACTGTTCAAAAAATAGGGAAAGAAGTTCTACCAAATTCCTAGTATGACACAGATATGGGCTGATTCCTAAACCAGGTAGGGTGAAAACAGAGAAAGAAAATTACAGATCAATTTCCCTACTGCATATTGATGCAAAAATCTTAAATACAATATTGGCAAAAAGATTACAGAAAGTCATTTCCAGGAAAATACATCATGAGCAAATAGGATTTATACCAAAAATGCAGGGTTGGTTCAATATTAGGAAAATTCTTAGTTGTGTGACCCAGGGCAAGTCATTTAACCCCAATTGCCTCAGCAAAAAAACAAAACAAAAAACAAAACAAAACAAAAAACAGTATTAGGAAAACTATTAGCATAATTGACTATATGAATAACCAAAGTAACAAAAATCACATGATTATCTCAATAGGTGCATTCCCATTTAAAAAAACAACAACTAGAGAATATAGGAATAAATCAAGTTTTCCTTAAAATGATCAGTAGCATGTTTAAAACCATTAACAAGCATCATATGTAATGTGGATAAACCAGAACCATTCCCAATAAGATCAGGAGTGAAACAAGGTTGTTCACTATCACCATTACTATTCAATTTTGTATTAGAAAAATGCTTTGTCAATGAGTAGAAAAAGAAATTAAAGAATTAGAATAGGTAATAAGGAAACCAAATTATCACTCTTTGCAGATGATATGATGGTATACTTAGAGAATCACCTTAAAAACTACTAGAAAAAATCCATATTTAGCAAAGTTGCAGGATACAAAATAAATCCACAGAATTCATCAGCATTTTATATATTACCAACAAAGTCCAGCAGCAAGAGATACAAAGAGAAATGCCATTTCAAATAACTGTTGATAATATAAAATATTTGGGAGTCTACTTGCCAAGGCAAGTATTTAAACACAATTACAAAATACTTTCCACGCAAATAAAGTTAGATCTAATCAATTGGGAAAATATGAAGTGCTCATGTGTAGGCTGAGTGAACATAATAAAAATGACAATACTACTTAAGTTAACCTACTTATTCAGTTCCATATCTATCAAACTCCTAAGAAATTATTTAAATAACAAAGTTCATCTAGAAGAACAAAAGGTCAAGCATTTCAAAGGAATTAATGGAAAAAATGCAAATGAAGGTGGCCTATCTATATTATAAAGCAGGGCTCATCAAAACCATTTGGTATTGGGTAAGAAATAGAGATCAATGGAATAGGTTAGATTCACAGGACAAAAAGTCATTGACTCTAGTAATCTAGTGTCTGACAAACCCAAAGACCCCAGCTTTTGGGATAAGAACTCAATATTTGACAAAAAGTACTGGGAAAATTGGAAACCAATATGGCAGAAATTAGGCATTGACCCACACCTAACACCATATACCAAGATGATGTCAAAATGGGTTCATGATTTAGACATAAATGGTGATATCATAAGCAAATTAGAAGAACAAAGGATAGTTGACTTCTCAGATATGTGGATGAGGAAGGAATTTATGACCAAAGATGAACTGGAAATTATTATTGATCACAAAATGGGTTATTTTGATTATATTAAGTTAAAAAGTTTTTGTACAAACAAAATTAATGCAAACAAAATTAGAAGGGAAGCAATAAACTGAGAAAACATTTTCAAGGGCCTCATTTCTAAAATATATAGAGAACTGATTCAAATTTATAAGAATTTAAAACATTCTCCAATTGATAAATGGCCAAAGGATATGAACAATCAATTTTCAGATGAAGAAATTGAAATCATTTCTAGAAATACGAAAAAGTTGCTCTAAATCACTATTGATCAGAGAAATGCAAATTAAGAAAACTCTGAGATACCACTGCACACCTCTCAGATTGGCTAAGATGACAGAAAAAGAAAATGATGAATTTTGGAGGGGATATAGGAAAACTAGGACACTAATACATTGTTGGTAGAATTGTGAATGGATCCAGCCATTTGGAAGAGCAATTTGGAACTATGCTCAAAGAGTTATCAAATTATGCATACCATTTGATTCAGCAGTGTTTTTACTGGGCTTATATCTCAAAGAGATCTTAAAACATGTGCAAAAATGTTTGTGGTGGCCCTTTTTGTAATGGTAAAAAACTGGAAACTGAGTTGATGCCCATCAGCTAGAAAATGGCTGAATAAGTTATGGTATATGAATGTTCTGGAATATTATTGTTCTGTAAGAAACAATCAGCAAGATGAATTCAGAGAAGCTTGGAGAGACTTATGTGAACTGATGCTAAATGAAATGAGCAGAACCAGGAGGACATTGTACATGGCAACAACAAAATTATGTGATGATCAATTGTGATGGATGTGGCTCTCTTCAGTGATGAGATGATTCAGACCACTTCCAATGATCTTGTGATGAAAACAGCCATCCATACCCAGAGAGAGGACTGGGAAATTTCCTGAAGGGAACCTAGAAATTGAAAGAACCCACCAATTACCTCTTAAAGAGTTCAAAAAATAAAAATTCACAGGAATGTGATAGCCAAATTCCAGAACTTCCTAGTCAAGAAGCAAATATTGCAAGCATTTATAAAGTAATTCAAATACTGTGGAGCCATAGTCAGAATAATTTTAAGATTTAGTAGCTTCTATATTAAAAGATCAGAGGACTTAAGAAATCATATTTTGGAACACATTTGAATTTGGATTACAACCAAGAATCATCTACCCACAAAAACTAAGTATAATTCTTCAGGGGAAAAATGGATTTCTAATGAAATTGAGAGCTTTCAAGCATTTATAATGAAACCAGAAATGAATAGAATACTTGACAATCAAACACAAGACTCAAGAGAAGCATAAAAAAAAAAAGGAAACAGGAAGATGCATTAACTAGCACAAGATTCAAATTTAAACAGTAAAGCCAGGGGCAGCTAGGTGGCGCAGTGGTTAGAGCACCAGCCCTGAAGTCAGGAGGACCTGAGTTCAAATCAGTGTGACCCTGGGCAAGTCACTTAACCCCAATTGCCTCAGCAAAAAAAAAAAAAGCAAAAAAACCCCCAAAACAAACAAACAAAAAAAAAACCCAGTAAAGCCATATGAATAAGGGACCTCAACTTGAAACTTTCAAAGCTAGATAAATCTAATAAAAAATAAACATGAAAGGAGTTAAGGAAATGAATAGAACTATTATAAAAGTTATACATGATAAATCTCTGGAGAAAATTGAACAAAAATTTAAAGAAATCTACCTTTTTCTCAGTGGCACATGACACCTATACAAAAATTGATCATATATTGGGGCATAAAACCTCACACCCAAATTCCGAAAAGCAGAAATGTTAAATGTTTCCTTTTCATATCATAATGCAATAAAATTATATTTATTAAAGAACTGTAGAAAATAGATTAAAATTAATTGCAAACTAACTAATGTAATCCTAAAGAATCAGTGAATACGAACAGGCTTTTTTTAGTCAAAGAAATTTTTAAAAATTATATATAATCATGTGAAAAAAATGCTCCAAATCATTCTTGTTCAGGAAATGCAAATTAAAACAGCTCTAAAGTGCCATCTTATCCCTGTCAATCCCTGTCGAGATTGGCTAATATGACTGAAAAGGAAAATGATATATTAGAAAAAATGTGGGAGATCTAGGACACTAATGTATTTTTAGTGGAGCTGTGAACTGATTCAACTATTTAGGAGAGCATATTGGAAACATGCCCTAAAGGCCATGAATCTGTATCCTTGGACCTGTCAAGTACGGCTATGCTCTAAATATATATATGTGTGTGCGTGCGTGTGTGTGTGTGTGTGTGTGTGTGTATTTTTTGTTGTTGTTGTTGTTGTTGTTGTTGAGGCAATTGGGGTCAAGTTAATTGCCCAGGGTCACACAGCTAGGAAGTGTTAAGTGTCTGAGGCAAGATTTGAACTCTGGTTCTCCTGACTTCAGAGCTGGTGCTCTATTCATTACCACCTAGTTACCCCTAAATAGATTTTT
>JAJPUD010003007.1:164206-189557 GCA_023553655.1 Myrmecobius fasciatus
ACGCCATAATGCTTGCCTCCTCAGGTAGAAAGGAGAGAAGGAAGGGAGGAGAGTCAAAAATGGAATTTTTGGAATTGGAAGTCAAAAATGCTAAGAAATATTTTATATTAATTGAAAAAATATTATTTTAAAAAGTCTAGTAGTGTTTGTTCTTTTGTAACTCCTTCAAAATTTACCATTTTTGTTTTTAATTGCTTTATTTTCCAGTTTGTAGAGTATGGCATGAACAATTTGAGTTTAATTTTTCTATTATAATTATATTACTATTATATTATATTTATGTTACTAAAATAAATTTAAATATTTTATATTACTATTAGTGATTTAGCGCAAATTTTCCCATGTCTATTCATTGTTTTCATCTCCTTTTCAAAACTATTGTTTATCATCCTTTTGTCACATGTGGAAGAATGGTTCCTGGCATAATATATTTTTGTCAGATATATCTCCTATCATGTTGGTGAAATTGCTACAAATATCCTTTACTCCACTGCATTCTCTTTTTATTCAATCTTTTTATTTGTTGAATTCTAAACTTAACAAATACCAAATAAAAAGAATACTTCAATCTTCAAAGTTGAACAAAAAAAGGACTGGGTATAAAATTATTGATCTCTATTATTGTACATATATTTTTTTCAAGTGTGTTGTCAATATATAGCTTTCAAAGCTATCCTCATGTTTTTTCCTGAATTTCCATCTGTACATTAATTTTTCTAATAACTGTTTTTTTAAATTTTCTGTAACCTTCAACCTTCTTACTATTGCCCTGCCCTCAAAATTTAATAAACATAAAACCCTTGTAACAAATATGCATCAAGTAAAATACCTTTCTCTTATTGACCATTCTTCATTCTTCACCTTGACTCAATTACCTCTTTATAATGGAATGAGTGACATAGAAAATATACTCTCTAGAATAGGATTCTTCCCAAAATTGGGAAAAGTCCTATTTTATTCTGGACAAAGTGGTATTATCCTCACTGAATGAGAGATTTTTAGCTTCTCCTTTTATTTTCTTCCTGGTGAGCTGGTTTTAGCCAGAAAAAAAGTTAAATTCAACAGACACTTATTAAGCCTATTTCATAGAATCTTGTGCTAAATATTGAGAGGCATTCAAACGTTAGACCTTAGGTTCTACAGCCTAGGGCACATTCACAAATACTTATACTAAAATTCAATATATGTGAGTACATTAGAGAAAATCAAACAGGGTATTTAGGGGATGTTGTTATAGTGGGGATGGAATATTAAGAAAAAAGTACTCCAATTCCAAAACAATCAATCTCAAAGACATTTAAATAAGATTTAGGAAGGCTTAGGGCTCATATGGGAAAAATTATATGCCAGTTCACTTAGTAGATAATAAATTAATGGGATTTATTTTTCCAAGAGAAAATATAAGATAACAATGAAAATCAGCTAAGACATGGGGCCTAATATATAAGAACCAAAGGTGTAGGTGGGTTTCAAAAGTATCTGAGATCTTGTAAACTGATATAAAGGAGCACAAATGACCTTCCACGGTAGGGTATCTAGAGGTTTCTGGTGATCAGAGATACACAACTTTAGACTTCTCTATTCTCCAAAATGGCATAAGGAGGCTGTCGATTTTAGAGACTTGGGAGGGACTCAGACTCATTGGCTCAAGTTCTCTTAGGTTGGGAAGGCAAAAGAAAAATGTTTCCCCAGGAAATGAATGTATGATAGCAGAGAACAGTACTCTAGAGAGTCAGTCACTTCCATAAACACTTTGGCAAGAATGTAAACAGTGGACTCTTAAATTTAAGCATATTAATAAATCTATTGGCCAGATTTAATTATCTTGTAACCTTAGAACAACATACAGTGAACAAGAGAAATGTTATTGCAAATTCTTGAGAAAAGGAGGGTTATTTAGGATTTAGTGCTTTCTAAGCATCTCCCTACTAGTTTTTGAGGAAAGTGGAGAAAACAGTAGGTGGATTTTTCTTATTTATTTTTACAATTACTGCTACTACTATTATACCTCCTCTTCCTCTTAGGTGTTTAGGGCATGTTTATTTTAAGGGAAAACAGAGAAGAGATAATGTGATATAGTGGTAAGAGTGAACAATTTATAGTCAAGAGGACCTCAATTCAAATCCTGACTGCTGTGTAGTGTGACTTTGGGTAAATAATTTCCATTATTTTAATCTATAAAAGGAGAGTGATGGACAAGAGACTTGTTTCCACTGTAGCTTCCAAACTTATGGTCCTATGACATAGAACTCATTTCCCCATAGTGAATGTCATATCCCCCCATTAGATATAACTGCCTATCTCAATTTTTAATGTTGAAATTTTCTCTGATCTTTCAATTTCTCTGTGACTTATTTCTCTTAAAAATTCCTTCTTTCTCACCAGTTTTCAATTCTTCTACAACTTCTTGTACTCTTAATTCTTCACCCTTATTCTGGTCTCATTTTCTTCCTTTTGCCATTGTGGCCTTTTTAAATATACAGACTTCTTTACCTTTGGTTCTCTTCCCTCTGTGTCCTAATTCATCACATCTCCCCACATGCCCACTATGGATTTCAGCTCCCATTTACATAGCTTCTTCATAGTGCTCAAGCTGCTTAATATATTGCATCTCCTAAAAATTCAGATTATCTCAGTTTAGCTGAGACTTTAGAGTCTTAAACGTGGTAGATTCTCAGTAAATGGTAATTCAATGACTGAATTGTCAGGTGGATCTATGGGATGTGGGGTATGGCTATGACCATAGGGATTCCTAGGAATCAAGGTAAGGTAATATCTGAGGGATGACTAGAATACAGTATGGACTTTTAGGATTTCAGAGCTGAAAAAAAAACTGCCTATTCCAATTTCTTTATTCAAATGACGAAACAGACTAATACAAACTAAGTAACTTTTAGTGATGATATGAATATTTCCCTGCCCTCATCTCATATCCCTCCCTTTACCCCTTCAGACTAGTCCTCTGAAGGTCTCTCATCCCTGGTGTTGGTCTGATAATGCCCGGGGTGGTAGCAGGGAACACCAGATAAGCCTGAAAGTGCAGCTGATTCATTTCCTTAGTGATAATTAGTGTTTCAGGAAGACAGTCTGAGTTGAGTCAAAGCATTATTGAATCTCTCAATTAGTGTTTTAGCTCATAAAAAGGCCAACAGTTCAATGTGTGTACAATTAGGCTACTAAATCAATGGGCCAAAACAATGGTTCAGCATGTCAGACAGGGTGAAATAGTCAGTCACATTCAAAGAGTATTTCCCTAGAGTTCTTTGATCTCTTGCCTTTTGCCATAGATCTTTTCCAATTTTGACATCCTTTGTTTTTTATGATCCTCTGGTTTCTCAGGCCTTTCACAATCCTAGATATTCTCTATGTTAGAAACACCCTTTTATAAATGTGATACCTAAAACTGGACAATCCTCTAGATGGGCTCTAACCAAAGAAAAAAATGAACAATTAATTAACTTTCCCAGTTTTAGACACTCAATTATTTTCTGAATCAGAGAGGGCTCAATTCCTAGATTTATCCATTAATGTATATGTGAACAATGCCTATATGTGGGGGTATTAAATCCCATAGCATTTTTTAGATTAAAACAAGTTTATGGAGGACTAAGTAGCCTTATTTGCATAGCTAATATTTAGAAAAGATAGAAAAGTGTATACTCTACCCCCACCTTTCCAAAAATCAGAATTTCTTAACTTTTTTTTTTTATGTCAGGACCTCTTTAGTATTTTGATGAAGCCTTAAGATCTCTTCTCAGAATGTTTTTCTTTTAAATTCATAATAGAATTGGATACTAATACCAACTGAATACAAATAATTGAAAACCAAGTTTTAATTAGATGTCTGAGGAAAAACTCATCTTTATTTTCATTAAGAACATAGAGTCTCCAAAATTTTTTTAAGACCCTTTTTGTAGATCTTCAGTTAGTCAGTGAACAATAATTTTTTAAGTACCTACTATGAGCCAGATACCAGCTAAGTACTGGGGATACAAAGAATGCAAAAGAAAATCCTTGTGAAAAGGAAAAAAAAGAACTCTCATCTGATTCAAACTAAATTACAGCAAAGTGAGAGATAATTACTGTTAGAGGTACATACTTAGGAGAGGTTCACTGCATGTCTGAGTGGGGAGGGGGATAGAAAAATGAATAAATATTAATTTATGGGATTTAATTTAGGAGTTTTTCTGCCTTCTTGGGAGATTGCACTGGTGAGAACTGGAGCTATGACTTAAGCAGAGTCAAATAAAACATCAGAAGCAGAGCGGGATTTGAGCTGATACACTCTGGTGATAAAGCAGGAGGTAGTGTTTCGTGGAAGGGATATGACTGCCATCTTCTGGAGATTGTGGAAAACTGCAGGAGTGGGATTTACAGGGAAGACAAGCAGCAGGTAGAAAAGGTTGTACTAAAAGAAGCCATATTGGAAAGCACAAGGAGTTCTAATTCCTTTGCAACACCTGAGGGGAACTTCAGGGGGCATGGGCTGCAGGCAGAAAAAGTGTATCATAAAAAAAGGAACTCTCTTCTGGCTGCTATATTCAGAAACGGGAGGAGGCAAATGTATGTGAGTTTGTATTAATTAAAAGGACTCTGTAACCCACATGAGCTAGGAGGGAAACTAGAAGATGCTCATTTGACTGGAAAGACCTGCAGGTCATGTTGTAGGATGCAAGATATGAGGGTAAATAGAGGAAAGACAAATATGACCTTCAGCATGGAATCAGTCTTTTCCCTTCACCCTCCTCCCTCAATTCCTTGCTTTTGATAACATTTTAAATTCAAGGTTTCACATTTTTTGGACATAAACCTGGTCCGGAGAAGTAGGAGACTTTCACTACAGGGTGATCTTCAGCTGCTGAATGGAACAGAACAGACACATTTGTGTAGATAAGGGGTTAATGGTAGGGTGCAGCCCAGTTTCCCAGTGCCTCACCTAGTCCTGGTGTTCTAGTTGCCAGGAGGAGTAGAATTGGGAGGTTTGAATTGAGGATTTAGATTCTATGGATTCACAACATTTGAGTCAACAAACATTTCTTAAGTACTTAGGAACAGTAGAAGTCATCTACTCCAACCCCAACGTTTTTCGGATGAAACTGCCATGACTCAGATAGGTTAGATAACTTTCCCAATGCTACCTACATAAAGAGTTCATAGCTATGGGCAGCTAGGTGGTGCAGTGGATAGTGTACCAGCCCTGAAGTCAGGAGGACCTGAGTTCAAATCTGGTCTCAGACACTTAACATCCCCTAGCTGTGAGACCCTGGGCAAGTTGTTTAACCCCAATTGCCTCAGCAAAAAGCGAGTTTATAACTAGAATTAGAATGTGGGTCCCATAATTTCAAATTCAGCTCTCATCCCACTGTACTATCCTGCATCCTCAGGCACCCAGATTGTTTTTCTTTTTTCTCTATTTTTTTTTTACAAATGCAATCATTTTAAACCTATTTCCATATTAGTCATATTAAGAAAGAAAAAAATCACGAGGAAAAAACTATGAGAAAGAAAAAACAAAACAAAAAATAAAGGTGAAAAACAGGATGCCTTGATTCACATTCAGTCTCCATAGTTCTTTCTCCATTCCAAAACTATTGGAATTGTTTTAGATCACTGTACCAGTGAGAAGAGCTAAGTATAAAATGTTTGATCATCAAACAATCTTGCTGTTAATGTTAACATGCAGTGTTCTCTTGGTTCTGCTCAATGCACTCTGCATCAGTTCATGTAAGTCTTTCTAGGCTTTTCTGAAATCAGTCTGCTCATCATTTCTTGTAGAAAAAAAAGTCTTCCCTTACATATGTATATATTCAGCTATTCCCCAATTGGCAGGCATCCACTTAGCTGCCAATTTCTTCCCACTACAAAGTAGATTGTGTTTCTTGAGGAAATTGTTGCTCTAAGTGGACAAAAATATAGTAATTCAAGAATATGTTTGGATAAATCTCATGAACCTTTTAAACTGGCTATCCATTGAAGGGGCAGAACTAAGGGGAAGAGGACAACTAGTCTTCTAAGTCAGAGAGGGCTTCACAGTTTCTCTAGATCCTATTCAGGTGTCCCAGATAGACAGAAAAACTACAAATGAATTTGGTATTGATAATACTTTGTCCTCAGTAGGTCCTAAGTAACAGCAGGTGATTGTTCATAGTGCATTTAGGCTTCAATAACACATTGAACAAACTTGGACATAATATACTCAGAGTATCCTTGGGAAATCTATGGAATAGAGTTTAAGATAAGTCAAGTTCAGGGGTAGCTCATGGAGAGTGGAAGAAACTCATAGAAATCTTTTATTGAGTCATCATAGAACCAAGATGCAGAGAGTTTTAATAAATGATGCCAGATGAGTGAGGGTGATTTTCTGGGACAGTTGCTGAGACCTAATGAATACTTTGAGATTGTCATAAGGGAAGATAAACACGTGTAAGCAGAGCACCTAAAACAAAGTTTGTATTGGAGAGCCTAGTGGTCATTTTACATAATCTCCATCCATTATTCACTTTATACTACCTTAGTAGTGAGAATCTAATTATCCAGCTCCCTCCTCAAGTTGGAAATCTGAAAGCCTTTGGGAGGGACTCCAGCTCACTGGTCTAGCTCTAGCTTGCCAAGAGCAGGTGGGAAGGGAGGGAAGCTTTTCCCCTGGGAACTGAATATATTGAAAGACAAAGAGTCTCTAGAGAACTAGAGTCCTTCATAAATAATCTGTTGAGAGCAGGGACTCTTTGCAGAGTCCCTTAATCTTAATCTGAAGATTAAGTATTTTATCTATATACTTCATATGAGACAGAAGCACCTCTGGACTATGACTCAGGTAAGGAGGGCATATGGAAATGACAATGAAATGAAGGGGAAAAGTAGTGGCTGAGGATTAGCTATTCCCCAGCACTTCCCTTAGGGAAGAGAGTGAGATCACTGAGGTGGCATGTTAAAATTGCCTGATTGCTTACTGATTTGGTTATAATTGATGGCTTAATGTAGCGTGAGGGTAGCTCATGGGACTGAGTCTGGGATCAGTGAGGACAAGTAAGAAGTTAACTTCACTGGGATGGACATAGGGTTTCACACTACTCCTAATGCACTCTAGGAGCTGGAATTGTCTTCTTAGAGCAAGATTGCTCTTTCTTCTTAAGGGAGAAGCTCAAGAAACTATCCAGATGTGGAAGTGGAACAGGGGAACATAGTCATGATATGTTTAAAAGAGGGAATAGGTTGTAAGTCTCCTGAAGGGAATTTCAATACTTGTCAATTCCATTTTCTTCTATCTTATTATCTTTCCCTTTATGCTCTTTAGGTACATCATGGTGCTCACTATTTTCCCTGTATTACATCCAATTTGTCTTGTTCCTACATCATCTAGAACAAAAACTTAAACATATTTCATCAAAAATGTTTGTTGAAAGAATAAATGCCCAAGTGGATTCATTGTTTATTAGTAAAGAAGAAGTTTACAATAACCTTCAGGTCCCCAGGACTCAGGGAGAAGGTGTTCCTGAAAATGATTCTAATAGTCCAAATTACAGTGGGGACCTTAGTACTATAGTATAAGATATGTTGACTTGGAAGAGAATTTGAAGATCATTGGCTATTGTCTTCATTTTGCAATTAAGGAAAGAGTTTAAATTACTTTTCCTCAAGTCACACAAATCGTTTTTATTACTATTTTCTGTCTCCTAGTTTTCATCCAGGTATGTTGATCAACACAAGTAGTCATAGGATTACTCATCTTTGGAACTGATGTGAGAGCTGCAGGAAAGATCATCAGAGAAATCCTAACAATCTGAGTCATTCACTCAGACATCATCTTTTTAGAATCAAGTTAAAGTCGTAGTCATTGAGTAAGTTTTTCAGTTTATATGTTAACATGTCATTACAAAGACTATCATTTTATCCAACTATTGGGTCAAGAAACTTATATGTGATGGATCTGTCACACAGTATCACTAGTCTTATCTAATTCGAAAACATTTCCTTAGATATTTTGTTAATGTTCTTTGCTGGTCAGTTGCTCAGATAGCCACATGACCAAGGGGATGCAGCACCGGGCCTAGAGTCAGGAACTAATCTGTTCAAATGTGACTACAGGCACTTATTCCCTATGTGACCCTAGACAAGTCACATAATTTCTGCTTTTCTCACTTTCTTCACTTGTAGAATGAGAGTGATAATAACATCTACCTCTCAGTGTGGTCATGAAGATCAAATGAGATAATCCTATTGGTATCATGCTTAGCACAATGGTACTTTATAAATATTTATTCCCTTTCTTCCCTCCTGGCTAACACACTAGCTACTATAATTGATTTCCTTGTGTATATGTCATAATCAGCTTGGTATACTGATGTTGCCTAAGATAGAGACTCAAGGATACCCACAATAAGGAATATTATGTAGATCATTATACAGTGAAAAAAGTTGTAATTGTTTTCTAATTGAAGGTGAGGCTCTTGGGTGCATGTAATGTGTACTTTTTCATTTTTACATGCTTAGCCATTAAGCAGCCTCCTTTATAGAAAATGGGTACTTAATAAATATTGGATGAATTGATCATTTATTAAGCATTGTTCTCCCTAAAATACATAAAGCAAACAAGGAATTGGACCTGTGATCTCATTGGTATAGTGAACTTTCAGGGCAGGAAATGCTCTCTACTAATGCATGCCATCACATTTCTTGAAAATTTCATTCTTAGAGCATTGTATCAAGCACTGAGAAGTTAAAGAATCTTGTCCAGGGTTAGACATTTAGTATGTTTAGAGGGAAGCTGTGAATCAGGCTTTTAGACACTGTCCCTCTATATAGTATACCACACTGTCTTTCAATACATACAAACAAATAAACATCAAGATACCAACTAATCAATGCAAAGTACATAAGACAAAGAAATAAAGTGGTATGAGAGGCATGGCAGAAGAACAAGAGATAGAGAATAAAAACTTGTAGGCTAATAGTAATATAGATTGAGAACTAGAAAGGACTGGAGAAATCATCTGTTTTACTGACTCATTTACACATAAGAAAATTAAAGCCAGATAATGTAATCAACTTTTTCAAAGACATCCAGATAGGAAATTTCAGAGACAGTATTTGAAATGCCTTCTATCTTTAAATACATTCTCTTCTAATACAGTCATATGTTATGAGGGAAGCAGCCAGGGGGAAAAGACCTACCAGACCAAGAAATGTGACCTGTCCATTAAAATTTCAAAACATTAAGTGTACAAAGAAGGAAAAGAGGAAAGAGCTGGAGAGAAAGTTATGAGAAGAAAAGAAATACAAGTAAGCAACAAAAGAAGAAAAGAAGTTCATTGGAGTTTAGTTTTTTTGTCTAACCTTAGGAAATCAAAATGAAATGTATTTTATGGCAGAGTTATCCTTGTTTTCTTTGAAGAGATGAGTGGGAGACTAATGGCAGAGGAAAAGAGGAAAAAATGATGGTCTGGATTGGGCTCATGAATGAAAAGAATATGAGAATGTCTAGGATCTTAAGAAGAAGAAGGAATTAAGGGAAGGTTTTTCCTTCTATATTATATATGTTATATATTATATAATATTCTCTATGCATCATATATATAATATAATCTATATAATAAAAGCCAAAGACAATTGTCAATGACTTAGACTATATCAAATGTCAAAGTGTAGATATAGATCAGTGAAGATATAAGGAGTACAGACTCAAATAGCAATCATTTGAAAAGCTTTAGAGTCTACTGGAAGGAGCACTACTATTAATATTTAGAACTCCATTTCCATGTTTAATATTTATATGATGACCATTAAAGCCTTTACCCTAAAAGATTCTCATTTTCCTCAAACTATGATGTTTTGGGAATAGGGACTAGAAAGCCAACAAGAAGACCTAGGATCTGATTTATAACTGCCTGTGAAATGTTAGTATTTGTACCTAAACATCTCTGTGCTATAATTTTTTTTTTACATCAAGGCAATAATTTTGAGAGAAGATATTGGGTTACATTTGTAAACAGAGTCTCTTCATCTTGGAGTTCACTAGACCATAGTTTCTTTTCTTTATTTTTCATTAAAGCTTTTGATTTTTCAAAACATATGCATGGATAATTCTAGGACATTAACCCTTGCAAAACCTTGTGTTCCAATTTTCCCCCTTTCCCCCACCTCTTCTCCTAGATAGCAGGTAATCCAATATATGTTAAACATGGTAGAAATATATGTTAAATCCAAAATATGCATACATATTTATACAATTATCTTGCTGCACAAGTAAAATCAAATCTAACTGGAAAAAATAAGAAAGAAAATAAAATACAAGAAAACAACAACAAAAAGAGTAAAATGCTATGTTGTGAACCACACTCAGTTCCCACAGTCCTCTTTCTGGGTGTAGATGGCTCTGTTCATCACAAGATCATTGGAACGTAGACCAAGGCTTCTTAAAGTTTTTTGACTTGTGAAATCTTTTTTGTCTGAGAAATTTTTATGTGACCATAGGTATATGGGTATATAAAATAGGTATACAAATAAAACATTTATTCATTATAAATCATAATTCTGTAAGCCCCACAATCGGTTACAAGATCCCATATAGGTTAATGAGGCACAGAATAAGAAGCTTTGTCCTAGACCAAAGAAATCACAAGTTTAGGTCAGACCTAGATATCTTAATTAGCAGCTCCATCTTATAAGTCTAAAGAAGTGTCACTATAAATATTAATTTGCTATATAAATATATGATATTAATCTTATCATTGTCCCTGAATTTAATAAGCTAAAATGTTTTCTTTAAGGCATGTAAGGGGAGAGTATACAAGAAGTTCTTTTCTCTTGTTCATTTGGCCACTCAGCCTTATGTGGGTCATATAAAAGACACCACAGGAGAAAAGGTGAGAGAACTCTATATTGGGTGAACTATTACAGAGACACAAAGGAAAAAAAATCAATCTTTCTGAGGGTCCACATTTAGAACAAAGTGTGTGTATATGGTCAGTTTGAGCAATATTGAAAAAAAAGACCGCAAAAATGTAACTTACATTATTTTAAATTGCATTATATACATGTAATCTTACACATAAGAATATGAGCA
The DNA here is from genome assembly GCA_023553655.1 of Myrmecobius fasciatus. Lineage (NCBI taxonomy): Eukaryota > Metazoa > Chordata > Mammalia > Dasyuromorphia > Myrmecobiidae > Myrmecobius > Myrmecobius fasciatus. The sequence goes on from JAJPUD010003007.1 coordinate 175,269, forward strand.
GTTAATGAATTTGTATGATTGACTTCCTGAAGTGATATTGCTAAATTCTTAAGTAACAGTAGCATCAAAGTTTCTTTTATCTCAATGAACATAAACTTTAATATGTAAGACTTAGATAACATAAATAATAAAAGCCATAATGTAAATAAATTGATTTACAGATACAGACTTGCCATGTTTACTGCAGCTTCTAACACAGTGACCATGAAATAAGGCTTGCAAGTGCTACTGATACAAGAAGCCCTGTCCCCTGGTTAGTTATAGTTCCAGCTACTAACCCTTTGATTGTGATTCTTTACTTTTGGAAGAGAAATATATAGGAACAGAAAAGAGTAAATAAGAAGCAAAAATATTACAGACAGGGTCTGTCTAGTAGGGGCCACATAGCTTATCCTTAAGTGTTATACTAATATGGTTATTTTCCTTCAATCAAAAATAAAAACAGGACTATGTATTTTGCTGACCTGACAAATTGATGAAAAAAGGACGATTGGGAAAAGAAGAGACCTGTACTCCTGTGAACACAGCAATAAGGGAGTCCTCTTCTTGATCTGTAGGGATCACAATATGCGGCTCAATATCAGCTCAGCTTCCTTCCTTCTGACTGGCTTCCCAGGCCTAGAGGAAGTCTACCACTGGATCTCCATGCCTTTCTTTGCTGTGTATATCTTTGTGATTCTGGGCAATGGCACCCTCCTCTTCCTCATCGGGGATGATCACAATCTTCATGAGCCTATGTACTATTTTCTAGCCATGTTGGCAGCCACTGACCTTGGGGTGACTGTGACCACAATGCCCACTGTACTAGGGGTTCTGTGGTTAGATCAAAGGAAAATTGGTCATGGGGTCTGCTTCTCCCAAGCCTACTTCATCCATTCACTTGCCATAGTGGAATCAGGTATCTTGCTTGCCATGGTTTATGATCGATTCATTGCCATTCACAATCCCCTGAGATATTCATCTATCCTCACCAATACCAAAGTGGTAAAGATTGGGGTAGGAGCACTACTAAGAGGTTGTGTGTCTATAGTTTCCCCAATAGTGCCCCTCCATTGGTTCCCTTACTGCCATTCCCATGTTCTCTCCCATGCCTTCTGCCTCCACCAGGATGTCATTAAACTGGCCTGTGCAGATATCACCTTCAATCGCATCTACCCAGTTGTTCTGGTTTCATTTACTGTACTCCTAGATTCCCTAATCATCCTTTTTTCTTATATACTGATCCTAAAGACAGTCATGGGCATTGCCTCAGGAGAGGAGAGGACCAAAGCCCTTAACACCTGTGTCTCCCACATCTACTGTGTTCTGGTTTTCTATGTCACAGGGATTGGCTTGTCTCTCATCCACCGTTTTGGAAAGCATGTGCCACGTGTGGTTCATATTGCAATGAGCTATGTCCACTTCCTCTTCCCTCCATTAATGAACCCCATCATCTACAGCATCAAAACCAAGCAGATTCAGGGTGGTATTCTTCGCATGTTCTCTCCATGCAAATCTAAGACCTAATCAGTGCTCCTTGGGATACACTATAAAGGGAAATATAATCAATATTTTTCTGCCAATAAAAGCTTATTAGAAGCACTCTCCCTAAACACATTTAGTCATTAGAACATGTTTGGTTATTTCTTTTGGAATTTGTTGATTTCATTACACATTACAGAACTGTAGTCTACACTTAAATAATTCAAGTTTAAGTTAAAAATGATTTGGAATCATAATAATTTTTCACATTAGAGGGTATCACTGAATCCCAGGTTATTCCTGAGGATACTTGCTTTCCTTTACTCAGCTGAGATATTCTTCAGGAAATTGTTTTTCACCTGACCAAGTGTATATGTCATGCATGTCTACATCCTTAGAATTTGCAGTTCTAGAAGACCACACTGTCCTGAAACCATGCTGAAAGTAGTGATTGTCTCCTATTTCTGTCCATTTCCTTCAAATAGTTAGCACTAATCTGCATTCAAAGAACATAAAATAATTTATGGATACTATGATATTTTAAATCATTCCATTTCTGGACTCTTCTGAATACATAGTGGACAGGTTGGAGGTTACACTAGAGTGAGGGAAAGATGTACTTCCAATAGTTTAGCAGCTATTTAGATTCATCCATCTGTATCACAGAATTGCAGATTTGAATTAAATCTCAGATGTCATTGAGTGCAATAAATACTTGAGCTAAATCTCCTCTAAATACCTCATTAAAACAATCTATCTATATTTATTTTAAAAAGCTACAGTTTCTGTGATAGGAGAGGACACCAAATTGAGGTCCCAGGAGAGTCTATTCATACAATTAATAGCTCTGATTCTAAAAAATTCTCTTTTAATATCATTCTAAAAATCTGCATCTCTCTGCTCCTCCCTTTTCCTCCTCCCTCTTGCAATTTGGAGGTGGACAGAGCAAGGGGGAGCAATCACCCTTTCATGCTTCACCTCTTTGAACATTTGGAGACTGAAAACATTTCAAGTCTTCTCTTAGTTCAGACTAAACATTAGACTTGTCCTACTTGGTCCCAGAGGCAGAACTAGGAAAAAAGACTGAAAGTTGCAAAGACAGAAATTTGGGCTTAGTGTCAGGGAGTTAAAAATAAACAAATGAGGAAAGAAATAAATGGAAAACCTTCCTTACACTTACAATTATCTGAAGATCTATAGTTGCTATGGTCAACATTTCAAGCAATGGATTCACCTTCAGTGGAGGTCTTAAGAAAAAAATGCTGGATGATTACATTTCAGATATATTATAAAGAGTATTCTTTTCCAAGTATAGGTTGGCCTAAATGCCTTCTGAGTTCTTTTCTTTCATTTTGTGATTCTGTGATTCTTTGTTATGGGGTTGTCTGGCATTTTAAAGATGTTAGAGAAAACTGGCAAGTGCCTTGTAAAGGAGAGCATCTTCTATTGAAGGAAGAGAATATTGTAGAAAAAGGAATGGCAGGAAGCAAAGGATATAAGCAGTACAAGTAATATCATTAAAGGAACCTGTAATTGGAAGTAATAAAGGAATCTTCTATCGGCAAATGAGGGGAACTGTTGAAAGCAACAAAGCAAAGCAAAATTATACCTTTTGCTCAGAGAAAAGAAAAATGAAATACAAGGAAAGTAATGCAAGCTAGCCAAGGACATCCATGATATATGGAAATCCTCAGGGACTTCTGAGATGGAATGGGGGTAAAAAAGCCAGAGCCACAGCAAGGGGATGACCAGTGTGTAGGAACAACTTCCAGATGTCCAGATCCGTCCTGTAAATTACTGAAACTACATAGGATTCTAAGAGATGGTTTTTTCAGTAGGGAGTAATGGTAATTTCTTTTTACTCTAATTTAATCAATTTTATTTTCCTTGACTTGAAGATAAATGAGTAAATGAACACATTCATGTCTTGAGCTTTGTGAGCCCACAAACATAAGGAAAATAGATGAATATACTAGAGTATTAGAGCTTTGTTAAATTCTTTAATTCTAAGATTACCTTGGTGGGTAGGGTATATCAGAGAAGTGCAAAGTCCTTTCAAATTGTTTGCACTGCTCTTTATTATAACTTGTAGAGCCAAATAGAACAAATAAAAGTCCTTCAAATATTTGCAGAGATTTTTAATATTCAAATCTCCAAGTATAATATCATAATTCCTTTAAGCAATCCTTACAGGACATCATTTTATGGCTTTCTGTCATCTTTGTTGCCTCCTCCTTTTGCCTTATTAATAGCCCTCCTAAAGTACAGTGCTCTGAACTGCACACAGCAGATTTGATCTGTCCATGATAGAATATAGCAACACTATCATGCCTCGTTTCCCAGAAGCTATGCCTTTCATAGTGCAGTAAAAATTCACATTAACTTTTGTGACCATCATTGTAATAGTACTGAAAATCAATTTCACATTATTATTTCATTGTGAGAACAAATATTTATGTACATCTACCACATTCAGGGCTCTGTGGTCCCTGTTGAATATCATAAGTGAATCTCAGCATCTCACCTCAATGAACTTGAAGTCAAATCAGTTTGGGGCATGAGCTAGGGATTAGATATATACATTTAAATAGTTCATTATTCTAAACAGTGTGTGTGTGTTCCCTGCAGTGGCCCCTATCTACTTTGATATTCAATATCAAAAAGATGCTAGGACAAAAGAATATTAATTATCTAGCAACTAAACCTGATAAAATTAGTCTTTTAAAACATGACTCGAATGTTCTTCAAATAATAGATATGTTATCTATCTCTGGATCCATTGAAGACGTTCATGATTGGGGCAGTAGAACAAAACAAGTTTTCTACTTATACAACATTTGAGAACCTAGGGACAGCTCCTGCCCCTCCTCTCATCCAACTGATGAAGCAGCACAGAAAAAAGACCTTAGAATACATAATCATGATTCCATAGGATTAACAATGAAGAAAGCTACTCAGTTCCCGAGAGAGAGGTGATAGACCTCATGGCAGAAACACATTTTTGGATGTGGACAATGTGAGAACATTTTTTTTTGCTTTATTGTGCATATTTATTGCATTTTTTTCTTTTTCATTTGGGAGAGGTAGAAGTGAGAAAGAATAAATTCTTGTTAAAATAAATTTAATTACTAAAAGCACAAAGTATTATTAAATGGAACTTTGTGCTTTTAGTAATTAAATTTATATCGTTCTATCTTCACAAAACATTTCAGGATAGTTAGTCTGGTATTGTCTGCTTGCTCTGAGAAGGGATTCAAACATTTTTTCCACTGGAAGGAGGGAGAATAGATATCATTTGAATTTGTATATACATGATCTCATAGTGGGGAATCTGGGGGAAAATTCAGGGAAGAGATGTTGTCCATAGAGAATTGTTTCTGTTACTCTTCTCATTTGTATCTTTGACATTAAAAAAAAAAAAACTTTATCTGAACACTTAAATAACTCTTCAGGGTTTTATTAACATATCCCAGGTACCTTGGACAATAAACAGAGTTCAGAGATAAGAAAGAATCAGTAATAATATCGGTTTATATTGTTTCATGCTGGTAGTAATACAAGGAAGACTAACTCATGGATACTTAGGAATATAAAGGAAAAGCAGATGCTCTACCAGACAGTGAAAATCTGTTTGCAGAACTGGTTTAAGAATCATAGTATATAATAGAATCATAGTAGATCCAGAAATGAGTAAAATAAGCCTAATTTCTCAGTGCTCTCCTCTGAGCTTAGAATGTGCTCCCCAAATACTTGCCCCAATTCTTATTATCCTGATCACTGCCCCCCCTTTGTTTATTGTTAGTCCTCATGAACATTTAGTTAAATGAATTTCTTAAAGATTCTAAAAGAATGATACATATTAGGATGGACTAATAACCTTGATCATGGAACTGGTTGGAGAACAGGTCTCTCTCTAATCTCCTTCATATTTAACCCTAACCCCAATGCTATAGTCAATTACTCCACTCTAATCCTTTCAACCAAGCTTAAAGCAAAAGACACAAGTCCTTGAGAAAGCTGGCTATTAACATGCTAGACCTAAGGGAGAATGATGACAGATGAGACTCTCCCTTTATCTTCTTACCAACACACATGCTGTTTGTGGTAGATCCTATAAGTGAGGAAAGAGTCAGATGGACAGAAGTATTGCAGAAATCTTTAAATAGAAAGATAAGGAAGACACAAAAAATGGGTGTAATGTGTGAAAACATACTGAAAGATGAAGCCTCTTCCCTGTACAGATGGGGCAACAAAAAAAAATAGGATTGTTCTTTAGATCTCTGAGGATGTTGGAGATCACAGATATACTCAATAAACTCTATTGCTTCAAAAAACTGAGTGGGAGGAAGTAAATTATAATGAGTCAAAGTATAGGTGACATTTGCTACCCTCAAGAAGTTAATATTCCTGACTCAGAGGAAACAATATACACACTTAATATGGGTATAGAAATATCTCATACCTTGAAGAAAAGTAGGAGGGGAATGTGAAACAAGAAGGGAGAAGGTGATAAAAGAGAGGGCATATTGGGGAAGGGAATGGTCAGTAGCAAAACATTTTTGAGGAGGGGCAGAATAAATGGGAGGAAATATAATTAGCAATAGTAATTGTACAAAGAATTTTGACACAGGTTTCTCTGATATGACCTAATTTTTCAAACATAGAGAGACTGAGTCAGATTTATTAAAAAAAATGAGCTATGCCCCAATTGATAAATGATCAAAAATATGATATATACCCAAAGGGTTATAAATTCATGTATATCCTTTATCTTAACAATACCACTACTAGGCCAGATTCACAAAACAGATTTTTTAAAAAGGAAAAGGACCTAAATGAACAAAAATATTTATAACAGCTGTCTTCCCAGGGCAAAAAATGGAAAATTGAGGGAATGACTATTAATTGGGTAATGGCTGAATAAATTGCATTGTGTTATTTTGTTATGTTATTTTGAAGGAATATTATTGTTCCATGGGAAATGATGAGCAGAAAGCTCTCAGAAAAAACCTGGAAAGTCCTTTATGAACTCAGGGAAAGTGAAATGTACTGTATTTAAAGTAATAGCAATGTTCTAGGATTATCAGTGTAAGCGATTTTGCTATTTTTAACAGTACAATGCCTAATGGAGGAAGGCACATATAAAAGAAAGCTGAAAAAAGGAGATAGGGAGTAGTTTTGAGAAAGAGAAGGAAAGAAGGCAAAGGGGCATTGAAGCAAAAGTTTGGGAAGTCAGGAGAATAGCCTGGTAAGAAGCCATAGTTCTCCTTTTTGTACTACTTAAATTGGAGCTTTTTAACTATCAATCAATCAGAAATTGATTGCAGAGGTGGAAGATACTTCTAGCATGCAAGTTTAGGGGCATAGTAAGTTTCCAAAGTGAAGAAGTTTTTATGGCATTGTAGAGAAAGACCAGAGAGGAGTGCAATCAGTTATAATTCGCTGAGGTATACCTTCAGTTTCACTAATTCAAGAGTAGTGAAGATAGGGGTACTAACAAGGCACTATCAAGGGTCTATGTCTATGTTCCCACTAATGTGCCCATCCAGCAGTTCTCTTACTGCCATTCCCATGCTCTCTCTCTCATGTTTTCTGCCTCCACTAAGATGCCTTCACACTTGCCTATGCAAATATCACCTATCCTTCATCCACCATTTTGGATATCAATGGCATATGAGGCTCATATTGTCATGAGTCATGTCTATATATTTATTTCCTCTTCCTACTAATGCCATCATCAACAGAATCAAGACTAAGAAGATTCAGCATGGCATTCTTTTGCATTCCATGTAAGACTAAGACATGGATAGTGTTCTTTGGGTTGCCCATAAAAAGAAGAGGAGTCGTTTTGTTTCTCAATAGTATGATTGTCATAAGTTCTCAGAACCTCTGATTTTTAACTTTTAAAAGGATATTTAACTTTTAAAAGATTGCTAAGGCTACTGTTTACACTAAAATAAACATTTATTAAGTGCTTCCTGTGTTTGAGGCATTGTGCTAAGTATTGAGGGTACAAATAAAAAAAAGGAAAGACAATCTCTGCCCTCAACAAACTTACAATCAAGTGGAGGAAGACAATACACAAAAGGAAGCAGAAAAGACAGAAGGGAATGTCAGTTATAGACATGCCTGCACAGGGGCATGATGAAAATAATGTGGAAGTGGAATCAAGGGGATAAGTTGGTAGAAGATGAGTTTTGAGGTCATCTAGTCCAATTTGTGTCCTTTTAGAAAAGCTGCTACAACAACATTTTCTTTTCCTTTTCCTCTACTTCCCTTACACCTTCTGCAAAAAAATATAAAATAAAAAAAAAACTAAAAATAAATAAAGAGACATCCACCATCTGCCATTTAAAAATCTCCATTGCTAGGGAATTCATTATCTTCCAGAGGCTGATGTCATTTTTCACCAGCTGGAATCAATCAGAATTTTTCTGTGTATCAACCATTTGTCTGCTCACCTATAACTCTTCCCCACGGTTCCACATAAGACAGTTAGTTAGGTGGTATAGTGAATATCATTCTGGGACTGGAGTCAGAGGATCTGGGTTCAAATCTGATCTCAGAAACTTTATTAGCTGTGTGATCCTGAGTAATTCATTTAACCTCTGTCTGTCTCAGCTTCCTCAAGTGAAAATGGGGATAATAATACCTTCTATATCCTAAAATTGCTCAATTTTAGTATCAAATGAGATAATATCTGTAACTTGCTTGACACAGTACCTGATACATAGTGGCGTCTAATAAACAGTCCATCTCACCAAATTCTGTTCTCTAGACAGATATTTTACCTTTTGTACATGACTACTTTTCATATAACTGAAGACAGCATTATTCTCCTCCCTCGGTTCTCTAAACTTTACATTCCCAGTTCCTTTATTTTTTTTTTCCCTCTGAGGCAATTGGGGTTAAGTGACTTGCCCAGGGTCACATAGCTAGGAAGTGTCTGAAACCAGATTTGAACTCAGGTCCTCCTGACTTCAGGGCTGGTGCTCTATCCACTGCGCCACCTAGCTGCCCCACATTCCCAGTTCCTTAAAAGAATCTTTTTACTAGTTGATGAAGGAAGCATGGTAAAGAAGAGCATGCAATGTCTATGGAGAAGGAGAGCCTGGGTTCAAAACCCCGTTCTGAGTCATTACCTGTGAAAAATGGGTAAGTCACTTATTTACTCTCAGCCTCCTATTTCTCATCTGCAAAATGAAGAAGGCCCTCTAAGATCCCTTTCCTCAACAGAGTAATGATCATATGATTTCAAGGCCCTTCATTATCCCACTTGCCCTCCTTTAGAAGCCTTCTAGTTCAACATGTTCCCTAAAATGGGAACTGTTTGTTAGAGGATTGGCCAATGTAGAATATAATGAAACAATTCTCCATTCTGAATACTTGATCAAGTATGCATTCTATAGATTTGTATTTCTGTGAAATTACTTGGTGTCAGTCAAATACTTAAATTCTAAGTCTTATTTGAACTAAAACAGAAAGAAAAATGCCCACTTATTTTCATTTCCTCCCCCATATTTTCCATATTTTTTCCTATTTGATGTTGATCACAGAGCTTCCTCATGAAAAAGAATGACAATGGGAAGGGGGAAAGATTAAGTTCAGAAAGGGTTGGTTCTGGTAAATACCAATAAAATTAGACAGATTTTATATTGATGTAATATTTGATTTATAGAAAAACAAAATTGTAATGTTGAAAGTAAGAATTATTTTCAGCTTCTCATTGACCTTTAGAGTCACATCAATTCAAAAAGTACTTATTAACTGCTTCAAATGTGCTCATACAAAAATGATAAATATATTCCCTGTCTTTTATGGAGTTTACATTGTAACATACAATCAACTACATAATTCAAGGTTTGTACAGGCTAAGTTAGAGGGAATCTCAGAGGATAGATACTAGTATTTATGATCTCATAATCATCCACATGTCATTTTCATTTTTTAAAATGGTGAATATTTATCAAGCACCTATTTCTTGAAGCTTGAAATCCAACTAGAAACACAGGAAAATAAAAAGTATTGAATAGTAGGGAGGGAAAAGAAGGTGGGAGCAAAAAGATACATTTAATTGAATCTATGACTTTATTTGCATGTGTGCTCCATGGGCTGAGGAAGATCATAACCTATCCATGATTTTATAATATCTCAATGAATTCTCAAACAGAAGGGAGCAACCATAACCTAGGTGTCTAAATAAGTATACTCAAAGGAGATCCTGTGTCCATAAATGATTATATCTATGCAACTATCCTCTTGACTCTACAATATAGAAGCTGGACTCCTACTCTCCAGGGAACTATGGATACTTTATATGAGCACTGCAACTTTATTTACCACATAGTGGAGATCAGAGACCTGCAAGAGATGGTGGCTATATGGGCACTGGGTGTCAAGAACTTCTAGAAATACAGGTGAGTCCTTCTCCTATAGACAGGACATGGAAAAGGAGGGAAATCCTTTGAAGAGGGAATGAAGGATCTTTCTAGGGAAGTGATGAGAGAAGTAAATAAATTTACAGAGACATGGGAAGAAAAGGGAGCTGAAAAAAAGATTAGTATAAAAAGATTAGCATCAGTATAGACTGTCATGGATCATTCTTTTGGCAGTCTAGTATAACCTATGGTCCCCTCCTTGGAATAAAGTTTTTAAAAGTATAAAATAAAAATATATAGGATTAAAAAGGAAACAAATTATATCAAAATGCAATTATCAATAAATTAATAAAATCACAAACTGAAAATAAACAAACTAGGCTAAATCAAAGGTAACTAATTTCCTAAGAAAAACTCAGATCACAAACAGAACTAGCATCTGGAAAGAAATGAATGATTTTTTAGATGGCTGTCCATATAGTTCATTTATTTAGACTTATTAAGGATCCACTATTTCCAGGCACTGCATGAAGTTTTAGGGATGCAAAGAAAGACAAAAGTCAGTCCCTACTCTGAAGAAACTCTCATTTCAAATGAAGGTGAGGGCATATAAAACAACATACTACAACTACACTTTATACACTACTACAACTATACACTAGCAAGATATTTACAGGATAAATTGGGAATAATCTCAGAGGGAAGGCATCAAGATTAAAGAGTGGGAAAGACCTTGCAGAAAATGAAGAAAGCAAATGAAGATAAGAGGGAAGATGAACAACAAAATTGTTCTAGATATGGGGGAGAGCTAATGAAAATGATGAGTGGGAAGATGGAGTATTATATTCAAGGAAGAGTAAGGAGATCAGTGACACTGGATTATAAAGTACTTGGAAAGGGATAAAGTATAAGAAAACTGGAAAGATATGAAGAGGCTAGGTTATAGTAGATTATAAATGCCTAACAGAGGATTTTATATTTGATTTTAAAGGTAATAGGGAGTCACTGGAGTTTATTGAAAAAAAGGGTAATATGGTTAAATGTGTTTTGGGAAGATCAGTTTGAGTGAAGGGTGACTGGAATTAAGACAGATTGGAAGCAGAGACCAACCAGCAGACCATTAGTTCAGGCATGGGGTGATGAGAGCCTGAATCAAAGTGGTAACTGTTAATGAGAATGCATTAGAGAGATGTTATGAAAATAAATGACAGAATTTTATAACTAAATGGATATTGTCAAGGATGGCAATTAGATTGTGAACCTGGGGCACTAGCAGAATGGCGTGCCTTCAGGGGATTGAGATTTGGAATGTTTTTCGAGTGAGCTCAAAAAAAGTTATACTGACCTTCCCCATTCTACCTGCTGATGATAGTTTTTCAGACCAAATCATAGTATCTAAGAACTACAGAGGTACAGGGGCTGATCTATTTGTCTGGGTATATGTGGAATTAGCTTCAGTAATCTTTCTTAGCCTCATAGGATTGTAGACAGAGATGGAAGAGGCTCCAGAGTGCTTCTTTATCCAATTCTCTCATTTTCTAGATGAGAAAACTGTGTCCTAGTGGTTAAATCCTTTCCTCAAAGTCACATAGCTAAGCAGTAGCAGTAACACTATAGACAAAGATCCTCTTACTCCAGAATCAGTGTACCACATTCCACCACACTGCTTCCATTTTTGTTACTCAGAAATCATTGACTTACAAATTTCAGAATTAGAAGGGACCTCAGGGACCATCTAGATAAATACCTACCCCTTTATAACATATAGAACAGGAAAGCACCCAAACTAGTCGGATCTTCCTAAGATAGATTTTGTTGTATCTATGTTGTGAGTAGAAGGCAAGGAAGGCAATGTGCACAACTCATTCCCCATCTATCTCCTATATTCCCATTTACAAATGGTTCTAATTCCTCCCATATTTCTGGGCTCCAGAACTGCTCTCTCTCTCCTTGGCCTGGTTCCTGCTTTTCCCCTTCTCTTATGTATAATTCTTTTTTTTTGTTTGTTTAATTCATCTTGTGTTTTTTCCTAAAGAAATATAATCTGAGAATCACAACCACGTACAGCAACAACTATAACAAAACTCTAGTCATTTTCCAATAAGCCTCAATGCTATCTTACTGTTATAATAAAAGCAGCAGAAAGTAAAATAAAAGAAACAAGCAAAGCAATTGGGCCTGGGTAAGCAATATTCTACCCTTGTAGTACATTACCTTTGGTAAGAGGAAAGAATCTTTGTTGGCAATAGCTAATATATATTACATTGTGTTTTAAGTGCTTTATTTAGGGTTATTTCACTGAAGCTTCCAACAAACCTGTGAGTTAGGCACTATTATCTTCATTTTACAGATGAGAAAACTGAGGTTGAGACTTTGGAAAACTTGTCCAAGTTCACACAGCTAGTATCTGAGGCAGAATCTGAACTCAGCTTTGTCCTAATACTGACCAGTCTTTTCTCCACTCTGCTACCCAGCTACCTATAACTCCTTTTCTCAAGTATCTTTAGTCATAATATTGTTGTCAACCTCCTCTTCCCCTAAAATCATCCTGTGATCTTCACATTAAAAAAGAAAACAAACCCAAAAAAACGCCAATAAGAAATCTTCACCTCAATTCCTTCTGACAGCCTTCTCTGCTGACCTCGTACTTTTTCATAGTATGAAGTCCTCTTTGGCCTGTCTTTAATGCACCTGTTTTCTCTCCATATGATCCTCCTTGCTTTTGAGTTCCATACAGAAGCAAGATGTCTGATATACTCTGAATGCAATGATAAAGTATTTAGCTTAGTTTACTAGCTCTGACCCCTTCCACAGGTTCTTTGTGATGATGTGTCCCTCAGATATTACAAAGGGAATGGTAGAAAGAGAAATAAGTAAATATTTCTCAAAGCTTTATAATTTATATGTGTAGAGTATATTATTTTGTAAGCGGGGAAACTTTGCTTTAGAATGAGACACAATCTGTTTCCTTGTAGAGTTTTACCTGCTCTGCAGCTACATTTAACTGGGATGTCAGCCATTACTAACACCACTGAAGAACCCTTCTATTTCATCCTTACGGGCATTCCAGGGTTTGAGGAAGTACATATCTGGATCTCCATCCCCTTCTTCTGCTTATACATGATTTCCATGATAGGCAACACCTCCATCCTGGCTGTCATTTGGACAGAATCCTCACTCCACCAGCCTATGTACATGTTTCTTTCTATGTTGACACTAACTGACTTAGGGCTGACCCTCACTACACTGCCCACGGTCATGCGTCTCCTCTTGTTCAATGCCCGTAAGATCAGCTTGGAAGCCTGCTTTGTCCAATTTTTCTTCCTCCATGGCTTCTCCTTCATGGAGTCTTCAGTACTTCTGGCTATGGCCTTTGATCGCTACATTGCCATCTGCCGCCCTCTCCACTATGTTTCTATCCTCACAGACACAGTTGTCAGCAGGATTGGGATGGCCATCATTATCCGCTGTGTTGTGGCAGTCTTGCCCCCTCTCTTCCTGCTCAAGCGGCTGCCTTTCTGCCAATCCCGCATACTCACTCACTCCTATTGTCTCCATCAGGACATGATCCGCCTGGTCTGTGGTGACACCACAATCAACAGCTGGTATGGCTTTGGACTGGTCATGGTCATCTATGTGCTTGACCCTCTCCTCATTGTTTTCTCCTATGCACTGATCCTGCACAGTGTCTTACATGCTGCTTCTCGGGCTGAACGTCTTCGAGCCTTCAATAACTGTCTTTCTCATATTCTGGCTGTATTTGTCCTCTATGTCCCTATGATAGGACTGTCAATGGTCCATCGTTTTGCTCGGCATGCCTCCCCATTGGTTCATGTGGTGATGGCCAATATCTACCTACTGTCACCTCCTATGATGAACCCCATCATCTATACTGTGAAGACAAAGCAGATCCGCCAGAGTATCCTCAGACTTCTATCTCAGAGGAAAGTGTATTAAGAGTGGAGTTAAATATTGTAGTCAAGAGAATGATAGCAGGCTAGGAAAAGAAAGAAATTGCCAAGGTAATTGTTTTAACAATCTTTATGTCAGATTACTTAATGAAAACCTGACACATCTAGAGGTATCATGTTCAGTGGTAGGACTCACATTTTTAAAGGATATTGATAAATTCAAAGGGATCTAGAACAAAGAATACAAAAAAAAAAAAAAAAACTTGGAGCAAGAGAATTTCCTCAACAAAACATTTGGATACAAGTAGAAGGGATGGAACTCTGACTGAAAGAATAAAAGAAAAAAATCAATATATGAAGGGAAAATAAGTTCCAGGGACAATCTTTTTTTTTAAAATTAATTAATTTTATTTTATTTGCATAACATATGTGTGGGTAATTCTTCAACAATAACCCTTACATAGCTTTCCGTTACAAATTTTTCCCCCCAACTCCCCACCCCTCCCCTAGATGGCAGGATATCCACTACATGTTAATTA